>CAUYQV010013447.1:0-18303 GCA_963574575.1 Galagoides demidoff | reverse complement strand
CCTGCCTCTGCCTCCCAAGTAGCTGGGACCACAGGCGCCCGCCACAACGCCCGGCCATTTTTTGGTTGCAGCCATCATTGTTGTTTGGCGGGCCCGGGCTGGGGATTCGAACCTGCCACCTTAGGTGTACGTGGTGGCGCTTTAGCCGATTGAGCCACAGGCGCCGAGCCATATTTTTCGATTTGTTAATATTTTCAGCTATTTATTTTCTTAGCGTTTCATAGTTCTCTTTATAGAGATCTTTCACATCCTTTGTTAGGTAAACTCCCAAATATTTCATCTTCTTTGGAACTACTGTGAATGTTTTTTCAGCTTGACTATTGCTGGTATATATAAAGGTTACAAATTTATGAGTGTTGATTTTGTAATCTGAGATGCTGCTGTATTCCTTGATCACTTCTAAGAGTTTTGTAGTAGAATCCCTGGTGTTTTCCAGATATACAATCATACCATCTGCAAAGAGTGAAAGTTTGATCTTTTCAGACCCTATGTGAATACCCTTGATTGCCTTTCTTGCCTAATTGCGATGGCTAAGACTTCCATTACAATGTTAAAAGCAGTGGGGACAATGGTCAACCTTGCCTGGTTCCTGATCTGAGTGGAAATGATTTCAATTTAACTCCATTCAATACAATATTGGTTTGCTGTAGATGGCCTCTATCAGTTTAAGCAATGTCCTTTCTATACCAATTTTCTTAAGTGTTCTGATCATGAATGGGTGCTGGATATTATCAAAAGCTTTTTCTGAATCAATTGAGAGACTCATATGGTCTTTGTTTTTTAATTTGATTCTGTAATGAATTATATTTATAGATTTATGAATATTGACCCAGCCTTGTGACTCTGGGATAAAACCCACTTGGTCATGGTGTATAATTTGTTTGATGTGTTGCTGGATTCTGTTTGTTAGGATCTTGTTTTTTTTCTTTTATTAAATCATAGCTGTTTACATTAATACTATCATGATACAGAGTGCTGTTTTTATATACAATTTAAAATATTTTCATCCAACTGGTTAACATAGCCTTCATGTCATTTTCTTAGTTATTGTGTTAAGACATTTATATTCTACATTTAGAGAGATTCACATGTACCCTTATAGGATGAACCATAGGTGTGATCCCACCAATCACCCTTCCTCCACCCATCCTCCCCCCTCCCCTCCCCTCCCTCTCCCCTTTCCCCATATTCTTAGGCTAAAATTGGGTTATAGTTTTCCTATGAAAGCTATGAATTAGTTTTGTAATAGTGCTGAGTACATTGGATACTTTTTCTTCCATTCTTGAGATACTTTGCTAAGAAGAATATTTTCCAGCTCCATCCATGTAAACATAAAGGAGGTAAATTCTCCATCTTTCTTTATGGCTGCATAATATTCTATGGTATATATGCCACAATTTATTGATCCATTTGTGAGTCGATGGGCTCTTGGGCTTCTTTCATGACCTAGTGATTATGAATTAGGCTGCAATGAACATTCTGATACAAATATCTTTATTGTAGTGTGATTTTTGGTCTTCTGGATATATACCTAATAGAGGAATTATAGGATCAAATGGCAGGTCTATTTTTAGTTCTTTATGTGTTCTCCAGGTGTCTTTCCAAAAGGAACATATTAGTTAGCGATCCCACCAGCAGTGTAGAAATGTTCCCTTTTCTCTACAACCAAGCACCGCTGTCATACTTTAAAGATTTTGAAAAAAATAATACTTTGTTTTATATGGAATCAGAAAAAAGCTTGAATAGCCAACACATTACTCAGAAATAAAAACAAAGCAGGAGGAATCATGCTACCAGACCTCAAACTGTACTATAAATCGATAGTGATCAAAACTGCATGGTACTGGCACAAAATTAGAGAGGTAGATGTTTAGAACAGAATAGAGAACCAAGAGATGAACCCAGCTACTTACCATTATATGATCTTTGACAAGCCAATTAAAAGCATTGAGTGGGGAAAAGATTCCCTATTTAACAAATGGTGCTGGACAAACTGGCTGGCGACCTGCAGAAGACTGAAACTGGATCCACATCTTTCACCACTAACTAAGATAGACTCTCACTGGATTAAAGATTTAAACTTAAGACATGAAACGATATGCTGGTTTTCTTAATTGTTATTTATTTTCTTAGTTTCTTAATTTTCTTAATTGCTATTTATTTAGCAATCCATCAAACAATTATTTACAACATTTGCTAGGGTGTTTTATGTGTGAGTCACTAGAAAGAATAGGAAGCTACCAAGGCCCAGACCTTGCACTCAGGTGATAATGGTCAAATTCGGCTCACTGCCCATCATTTCTTCTCAGCTGCTACCAGTCAAGCTCACTGACCTCTCCTTCGGATACTCAGCTGTGACTCAGTTTTCAAATCTATTTTGGTGTAAGGGAGTTGGTCCTTCTTCCCTTTGATAAAACATTCTTCTTTGATGCTAATTACTAAGAAACGATTGTCAGTCCAGTGAGTAATGATGTTCACTGTCTTACCTGCAGTGATCAATGTTTCCTCACAGAGTTGGACACACATCATTAGTCGAGGCCTATGTCTTTTTTTTTCTCTCTGAGTCTCATACTCTTCTCCGTTAGATATGATCATCCTCATGTGTAACATGAGATAACAAGAGTTCATCAATTTTTTCCAAATGTGTTACAGCTTTGGCTTTATCAACCCAGAAGTTGTAAAATAATTTTACCCTAAACTCCAATTTTTCCAAGAAGCTACATGGCCTCTCTTCCAATTCTTTTTCCCTCCAGAAGCATGCCTTGATTCCCATTTTGCCTTGACCTTGGTGCTCTTCCTTTTTCTGATTTCTAAGTGTTCACTACAACAATTCAAAGACGGCTTGTCCAGAGTGACAAGACAGGGCTCCAGTGCCTCATCCAATATTCTTCATGCCTCCCATGCTGCTGATGTATCTAAAGTTATCCATTGAGTTTTGGCAATGGATGTTTTCCTGAGAGTGAAGGTTTCTTCATTCTCACTTTGTAAAATCTCTATGATCTAGTAAAACTTTTACTTTATTTTTCACCTTGTAAAATTCCAGACTTATAAATAAATAAATACAAGCAAAGAAAGAATATCAGGAAGGTTGTGTAGATTGGTCATACTAGTCCCACAGTGAAAGGAGAAACAAAATGCCAGGGCTCCTGCCAGTGTGGGTCCCGTGGCATCGACACACATCATAGTCCTCATTTCAATCCTCGACAGTAAGCTATTTTTGAAAGAAGTCACGTTTGCATTAGTGGTATTCATTCCTTCCTTCATTCAAACTTTCCACAAATATCGGTTGAGTGCCCACCAAGTACTTAATATTATTCTAGGCAGAGGAGTAACAATACACAAGTATGGGATTCATATCTTTAAGGTACTAACCAGGTAGTGGGAGAAGTCATTAAATTAGTGGGCACACAAATTAATAAATAATCCAATCACTTGTAGTGATAAAAGCAATGAAGAAAATGAATTAGGTAATGGACTATGATTCGGGGAGTGGAGTTTGCTCACGACCTACATTAAGAACTTGTATCCAAGGTCCTCAAGATTTTACGGGCAGTCCTAGCAACTTGCTACTCATCAAAAAAATTGGAAAAGATGATTGCATGTCACTTTCATGATGAAGTTTTAAGAAACTGCAACCTCTGATTTCTAGTGGTCTCTATTGCTTTGAAGGAGTGAGCTATCATGGTGAAGACATCCATATAACAAGGAAATAGAAGGTGTCTCTGGTTAATAGCCAGTAAAGAATTGAAACTCTCATGGCAACAACCCTTGGAAACAAATTCTACCTACCATTTGAGGGAGTGCGGAAGCAGATCCTTTCTGAGGTGAACTTTCAAATGAAACTCCAGCCCTCATCAAAAACTTGATATTAAAGAAAACCTGAAGCAGATGTCAGCCAACTTGGATTCTTGACCTGCAGAAACCATGAGATAATAACTATGCATTGTTTTAAGTTGCTAAGTCATATTGTAATGCAGTGGTGACATCATTGTATTATTTATATAAATGCGGAAAACTTACAGGATTCTCTTTTGATTATAGAAGTGTAAGACTGATTTCTCATTCACGTTGTACAGGGGGTTTTTAGCTGCTTTGTGCATTGATTTTTTTTTCCTTCTGAATTGGCATTGGGTCACTCAAATACCTTTTTTCCCCAAAATCAGTTATCTCATTAATTTGTGCCAAATTATGGCAGTTGCTAAGAGAATCAGCTTTAATGAGATCGTTTTCATTTCCACATTTGTTAGCTTCTCTTTAAGAGTTCCAGGTTTATTCAAGGACTATTACCATTAATAATGCTCAAATGAACTAAGATGTAAAACTTTGTCACATCCCATTTTTCTTTAAGGAATTCAGGACTTATTGAGATTCTTGCTCTAGGAAAATTCCATGCTTACAGAAATAGCAGTGATACTCATGTATCAGAAAAGCACAGAGTTTATTCTATCAGAGCCTCATGGGAGAACGTGTGAAGAGCTGTGTGTGCAGCCTCTGGTTAATAGCTAGTGGTTGGATTTTAGATGTTGCCATCTAACCATCTTTGATACCTTTTCCTACAATGAGTTCCATATAACAAGATACTTGATAGCTTGCGGGTTCAGCTCTTAGCAGAAAATCTTCAGTGGAAACAGCTAGGCCTGTATCTGTGCTATGTGGCTATTCAGCAAATGATGAGCATATGTTTGTGTGGGGTGTCTGTGGAAGTGTGAGTGTGTGTTTGTGATGAGGCTGTGAAACAGTGCAGTAGATTACCATTCAGGAAGTGTCAGAAGAACATCTGACAACATCTGACATTTTTGAGGGTATAATTTTAAGTAGAAACTGCCTTGGAAGGTAAGTAATTTCTATTCCCTTAGATTTTCTTATGTGATGCCTACATCCTTCTCTTGATAGATGGAGGGGTGGATGACGGAATAGATAGCTCGATAGTTAGATCACAAAAACCACTTCTGTAGTTTTTGAAAATATATGATATATGTTCGTGCCAAATCGCAGAGACTTTATTTTTATTAAAATAGGTGTCAGATGAGTAAGAACTTTTAGAACTTAAAAATACCTGGAGGGGATTGGGAGGGGATATGGGCAGGCAGATTCCTGACTCCTTCTCTGATCAGCTGTGTGCCCTTGAGCTCTTACAAAATCAAGTGTAAGCCTCAGTGTTTCACCTGTTAAATAAACAGTAGCACCAGCCCTTCTTACAGCTGACCTTTGTGTTTTTTTTTTTTTTTTGATACAGAATTTCACTTACTAAGCCTTGGTGGAGTGCTGTAAAGTCACAGCTCACAGCAACTTCCAACTCCTTGGGCTTAGGCGATTCTCTTGCCTCAGTCTCCCAAGTAGCTGGGACTACAGGCACCCGCTACAATGCCCGGCTATTTTTTTGTTGCAGTTAGGCCGAGCTGGGTTTGAACCCATCCCTCTTGGTATATGGGGCCGGCGCCCTACTCACTGAGCCACAGGCGCCACCCACAGCTGACCTTTGTTAGCCACGTGACACTGGACATATTTTCCTCATTTGTAAAAGAGGAATAAACATATTCTCCTCAAAGAGATGTAGTTAGAATTAAGAGATGCTCCATGTGAAGTAGAATGATTTCAGACATGTGGGAAACACTTGGTAAATACTGGCAGTTATGATAACCCCACAGGGTTAAGAGCCTTGAAAAATGGTGTGCCACTGAGTCATATGTGGTAGGTGACATGGTGTAAGCATGGCGGGAGTTGGGTAGGTGATTGTGCATGTTTATTGTGATATTATAGAACTTAATGTCTTCCTTACAAGATTAACTATTTTTGGGAAAATGTCAGATTCCTGTTCATGTCACATAAAAAATTAATGATGCATTAAATATTGAACCGTAAAAAAATGAAATCTTGAAAGAACTATAACAAAATTCCAGTGACTATATTCACAGCATCTTCACAAAAATAACAAGGCCAGAAATGATAAAGGAAAAGTCTGTCCAATTATACTGTATGATGAAAAAAAAAAAAGCACCCAGGATCTGAAGAAAGATAATGAAATAAAAGATTAATTTCAAACAGGGAAAATTATCTAAAATTATGTAATAGATGAAGGGATAACATCCACAGTGTCTAAAATCTACAGCTCAATTAAGGATAAATGGCCAATCAGATAGAAAATAGGCAAAGAACATGAACGTAAATCTTAACATTAAAAACATACAGCTCAACAACATAAATAACCAGAGGATTGCATATTAACAAGATGATCTTTTGCTTACCAAATTAGCAGAGATTAAAAAGACTGTGAGAAGATAGGCATTCTCCTCACTGATGGTCAAAATGTAATTGACTAAATTTTTCTACAGGGAAATTTGGATATAAATATTATAATTAAAAATTTTCATGCTCTTTGATTCAGAAAATCCATTTTTAGGAAAATTTTCTTACCAAAATATTTGTATGTGTTGACAAAAATACTTGCATAGTAACAATAGTCACTGAGGAATGTGTTTCTAGTAATAGAAAATTACAGTCCTTGCACACATGTGATTTCTGCGGTATAGTGTTGGTCATGCAGGTGAGCCTTATTGGGTATGGGGGGAGAAACACTTGATGAAGAGAATGAGGAGAGTTCTTTTAAAAGAGTGTTCTTTCCTCAGTTCTGGTTGCAATAATGCAGCCTCTGGTTCCCCTGGTCGTGACAGGGACGCATATGTATCAGCCTTGACATTCATTTGGGATGTGGGGCTCACTGATGGTCTGAACAATAACTCTCAGAGCTGACTTCTCCTTTGTCTCATGAGGGTAGAGAGGAGGGCTGTAGGGTGGCATCTTGGAGACCAGCTCCCACATCAGGGTAATGTGTGGAAGAGACATGGGGAAGACTTGAAGCCCCCCTCCAAACTCTAGTCCCCCTGCCATGCCAGGAGGCTCCTTTTTGCAGGCTGACCCCTACCACGCCCACTTCCTACCTCCATCTGCATGACCAGGTAATGGAACCCTTTGTCTCTTGTGATGTTTGTATTAGTTTTTTAGGTAAAAATTTCACTTTGCTGTGTTGTTTCTCTGAAGTTGGTACTGCAGGAAAGAGCTATCAGCCCATGCTTGTTCATTATTTTAATAAGAATTAGAAGTTGTCTTTATCTTTTTTTTTAATACTCTTTTGAAAAAAACTTCAAATTCATATGAAGGTAAAAATTTATAGGTTATTGTTTTCAACAAAGGCAAAGTTCAAGCTGTAGTCTCATCGAGCCCCCCACACAGGGGCACCCGCAATATCTTCTCACTGTGCACAGCAGGTGAGATCCCACCCGTTTCCCTCCCTTCATCCCCTCCCTTCTCTCCCCTCCCCCTTGATAGAGTATATTTAGATTTTATCATTCATGTGGGTGCGTAGTTATCTATATATTGGTTTCATATGATTACTGAGTACAATAGTTTTTTCTTTTTCCACTCTTGAGATACTTTACTAAGAGTGTTTTTCAACTCCATCCAGGTAAACATGAAAGATGTGCCTTTATCTTTTTAGATCTATTTAAAAATTTTAGGGTTTTTATGTTAACTTTGTTTTCTTTTTTTTCATTTGAGTTCATAATGTGGTTTTTAAAAAAGTACTCTGAATTTAATATTTCTTTCACATTTTTATAAGAAGTATATGTTTTTTTGTAAAAAAATCAAGAAAACAAAATCAATAGATAATTAAGGGAAGGGCTTCTGCAACAGAAGCTGGGGGATGATGTATGAAGCTTTGTCATTTCTCCTGGGGAGCTGCTGGCAGGAAGCATCACAGCTGCAGCTTTCTGAGTTCATTTTAAGGCAGGGTGACTGAGGGACACTTTACACAGTGGGACCAAATCCACCTCCAGAAGAGTGAAGGGTATGAAGTGATCTGTCCAATGCAGAGACAGTTTGGTAGCAAGGTCACCACCACTCTTCGAAGTTTCTTTTGAAAAGAGTGTTCCCTTTGTGGTTCTGGTTCTAATTCTGGAAGCATCTGATTCCCCTGGTCTTGATGAGGAAGTGTAAGCCTCAGTATTCACAGGGGACGTCAGTCAGGGTCCACTGGTGCCCTAGAGCAATAGTTTTCAAGGGCTGCTGACTTCTTTAGAGCTCACTGATTTTATCACGTGGACATATACACAGGATCCTAAGCATTACTCCTGGGCATTCTTACTTAATGAGCCCTTAATGAGCTTGGGCCTAAGCAGTACTTTTTGTTTTAAAGGTGCTTAGTTGATCAAATGACTCAGCTCCCAGCACTACTTAGTCTAAGCCTTGAGGCAGGAGACAATTGTTAGATAAATAAAATCATGATTCCTTTCATCCTCCTTTCACGCACAGAGCAACAGGGGAAATTACCCTCAAACCTCCAAATCTCTCACTTTTTCAAAGGGGCCACACACTGCCCATATCCTTCCTACGAGCAGCCAAAGGCATGGGGCAGGTCCATTGGTGAATCTGTCCATGTTGGTGCATGAACAGATGTATGGTGACTTCACAAGTCAGAATATTTCCAAAGGAACCGAGATCATTCATTAAGAGGTCCTCTGTCAGACAACATCATCATGAAGGAAAAATTTATTTTTGTAGAGTTGCTTTGTCAAATTTTTTATCAGTGTAAAAACATAGTTAAAACAAATTCACAAATTGATTTAACAGAGGCAAAGGGCGCAGAAATCCAGAACAGAAACCCCGGGAGCCTGTGTTGTTGAGAAAAACAAACCGGAGTACAAAATGGCACCCCTTGCAGGTGACAATGCTGTTTTTTCTAACTGTTTCTCAATGGTTCTGTTGTTAAAAGAAAATAGAATTCTGGTCTTAATCAAGAGTTGCTCTGTTTTTGAGCCTTTTTTTTTTTTCAGTCTTATTTAAATTGAGGATAGTGTACTATTTTCCAAAATCTTTTCCTATTTGAATACACATCATGCAGCCTACTGTTACTCTGCAAAATTGGAACTTAATTTGCATGTGAAGTTAGGGCCCCAAGAGTTCTTGTGAACTGTTACTGGCATTGAAACTGGTATCTTTAAGCCGAGAATCAGGTCACTATGGGGGATCCAGGGGACTTCCACAATGTGTTCAGGAAACCCAACTTAACTTACACACCAGTATGTGGACAGTTTTTACTATCAGCCTGTAGGAGATCTGTGGGCAGAGAGGCTCAGGTGCTAGCAGCCCCCTTGGATAGGATCAGTGGGCTCTAAAGGCCTAAATGAAGCCTTCCCTGCCTTCACTAGCCAGAAATCAGGTCAACACAATGGATGTGGACTGACGGCAGTCGAAACATCACTAAGGCCAGAGCAGTTGAATGGCCCTTCCCAGCACTGCCAACGGTCAGAGCCAAAATGAGTTCTATCACGACCCAGAACCAGGCAGGGTGAGCAGGTACTAAACCTTTCATTTCAGAACTCACTTAATCTCCTGGGCAGCAAAGTAGAAATATAAAATTGCTTTCCTCTGGAATTGTAAGAATGAAAAATTATAGAACACATCTTTTGTTTTCCGTAAATCTCTGAAGCACCACTATGAAAACTGACCTTTCTTGGCTTTTCAGAGGCAGCCAGATTTTATTGTTCAGCAACTGGAAATGCTGGGACAGAAGGTCTATGAACTCATCTGGACGGTCTTAGCATAATGTCTGAAAATACCCAAAAGTCAATAATTTCAAATAACCTGGCTGACAATTTAGGTATGGAAAAAAATGTAAAGGGTTTTAAAGTTTTTTTTCCAACTTTCTTCCAGCTCCCGGTGTGACTCTGCCATCACAGTTCGTATTACCATCATGCATGAGAGGTAATGTGACTCTGAGATGGCAGATCTGAATTCCAGCCTGCTGTGTGATCATGGGCCAGGATTTAACCACTCTGAACTTCAATTTTCTCAAAGTTGGACAGGGGCAGGAACAGTAACTACTTTATAGAATATGGCGAATATTTAATAAAAGGCCCTTTTCATAGTGCCTGACACATTAGTTAACACGAATAACTCTTTTTTTTTGAGACAGAGCCTCAAGCTATCCCCCTGGGTAAGGTGCTATGGCATCACACACAGCTCACAGCAACCTCCAACTCCTAGGCTCAAGTGAGTCTCCTGCCTCAGCCTCCCAAGTAGCTGGGACCACAGGCGCCTGCCACAATGCCCGACTATTTTTTTTTTGGTTGTAGCCATCATTGTTGTTTGGCAGGCCCAGGCTGGATTCGAACCCGCCACCTTAGGTGTATGTGGCTGGTGCCTTAGCCGCTTGAGCCACAGGTGCTGAGCCAAGGTTAACTCTTCAAAGCATATAAAACTGTTCACAATGAAAGAGTAAAAATTGACTCAAGCTGTTGATGGAGCTGGGAGGACAGGCACTGAAAAACACCTAAAAACTTAACGGGTAACACTGTTTCAACTTGGGTCACACAGCAGTTATGAAATCCTGTAGGGTCCCCTCTTTGAGTAGTGGCAACAGCTTTCTTACCTCTGACTCTCTGAGACCCATTTTGTTATTTCCATATGTTACTAGTATATCCAATTGCTAGCTCACCTTTGCTTCTTTTTTTTTTTTTTTTTTTTTGAGACGGAGCCTCAAGCTATCCCCCTGGGTAGAGTGCCATGGCATCACAGATCATAGCAACCTCCAACTCCTGGGCTCAAGCAAGTCTCCTGTCTCAGCCTCCCAAGTAGCTGGGACCACAGGCGCCTGCCACAACGCCTGGCCATTTTTTGGCTGCAGCCATTATTGTTGTTTGGCAGGCCTGGGCTGGGGATTTGAACCCACCACCTTAGGTGTATGTGGCTGGCGCCTTAGCCGATTGAGCCACAGGCGCCGAGCCCACCTTTTCTTCTTGACCTAATTCCTAGCTAATCTTTACATTTCCCAATCCAGCCTCAGAATAGGTAACCAAACCAGAACTGATCCTCGCTTCCTCTTCCTCAGGGTCTCACCCTTACAAACCCACTGTCCTGCTTCCTCTCCTCAGGGGCATCTCATGGTTTCTGGTTACCCGGCCTCCCGTCTCCCTATACTGAACCTGATCTGCAGGCAGCAGGTGGTGGTCTTTGGTGATAAGGCTTTAACCCTGTGGGTGGTGGTGTTGTCACTGCAGTTACACTAGAAATAGTGCAGGGGGTCAGGGACCTAAAGATGCATTATATATATTCCAGAGACATTTCATTTGTTTATCGCTTACTTAAATCTAAGACATAGACAATTTTTTCATGTGCGTGTTGGGGGTGATCAAAAATTTTTGTTATCCTCCCTAACTTTCATTTCACTTTGCAAAATCTATGCAGTCACACAAAAAAGAAAGCCATTTGATATTTGATAATAAGTAAGGAAGTTCAATGGAAAATACAAGCCCTCTGTAAGGAGAATGGGAACTGCTGAAAGCTGATTTTTTTTTTTAATGGAGGGGACTGGAGGGGAGAATTGGCTTTATGTCAAGCAAGAATTATTTGTAGAGCTTCTGCCCTGGGTGGTGTTGGGGAATGGAGATAGAATACGAGCCCTGGTCTCTTGAATGGGGGGGGGGTCTCATAGAGTGCTGGGGACAAAAGCCGTACCACATAAAACCTCAAGACTGTTATAAAATCTAGCCACCCAATGGCCACGATGTAGGGCAGTGTGACCTTTTGTGTGGGAGTTATTGGCACCTTTTTTCCCCCAAAAGAAATATTGACAGACGTCCCAGAAAAATCCCTCTCGAAGGAAGAAGTTTACGTGTTGATTTAAAGAAAGACTAAAGAAGCATGGGAATGGGGAGGCGGTTTGCAATTCACTATTTAGGCTTCCACTGCCTTTTGAAGAAGTGCAATATACTGCACCCTATGGGAGTAAGTGCCGTGATGCTTTGAGGGAGAGACAGCGGTAGGGTACTATTGGTCAGCAGATGCTTTATGTAGACACAGAATGGTCTTTGAAACCTGGGTGGATTTGGAAGGGAATTCTAAACTGGAGGAGAGTGTGGAGGGGGCATGCATACATACTGGGCATAGGACAGTGCCTTCCCTTGAGTCAGTGATTATCCATCCTTTTTTTTTTTTTTTTTTTTTTTGTAGTTTTTGGTCAGGGCTGGGTTTGAACTCACCACCTCTGCAATATGGGGCCCACGCCCTACTCCTTTGAGCCATAGGCACTGCTTTGTGTGTTCATGGTACCATTAGCCTAGTGGCTCAGGGACAGAGCAAAATGTCAGATGAGAGAGCAAGTTCTCGGAATATTAAAGGGACTGGGGCATCTAGGCAGGCCCCAGGCTTACCCTCAGGCCAGCATCAGAGGCAGAGCTCCAGTGGAATTTGCTGTGATAATTAAAAGATTTTATACTGGTACTCTTTAATATGATAGCCTTGTGGCCATTGAGCTCTTGAAGGTGTGGCTAATGTGACTAAAGAACCAAATATTGACTTTAGTTTTGACTAAGTCAAATTTAAGTTTGTAGAGCCACATGTAGCCAGTGGCTACCATATTGGACAACACAGAGAGCACTGGCTGACTTCTGTATCTGCTGGTTTGACATATTAACATTGTTCCTTTCACTGTAAGCGGTGCCCTGAGAGTGTCTTTATGAATCACACTTACCCTTTTAGTCAGGAATTAAAGACAGTCACAGGCTGCCAAATTTGGAGTTCCATTGAACTGAATGTTTTCAATTCTAGCCTCTAGCTAAATTTGAAGATAATTTTTGGATAAAACAAGTAAACAAATCCCCCCAAAATCAACCAACCAAACACACTTTAGCAGTGGTAACTGAGTTGCTTGGGTAACTGATACAGATGATCATTTGGGCCCTTATTTAGGATTGTACCTCTCAGGAGCTAAATCTCTTTTAGTAATGGAATGATTTATTTACATGTTCCATTTGCATACTAGTCATTATTTAGTTATTAAAATGATACTTAAAGTAGTCAACGTACATGTATGAAGAATCTTATGCCCCCCAACAAGCTCTACTAAGTTGCAATGATCTGTCCTAAAGTGGAACATACTTGCTCTTCCCACCTTATTGAAAAGTCTAGCTTTGGGGGGGTTAAGTTGAATCAGGGTCTGTGTGTGTGGGACCATCCAAGGGTCCGGCCTGAAATGGACATTGCGATGAGAGGCCTTGTGGCAGGAAGCACAAGCAATCAAGCTGGGTTTGGGGACCTTTCCCCCCCCTCCTTGCTTTCCTCTAGGAGTGCAGACTGATGTTTTGCAATCTTGCCCTTTTCTCTGTAAAAGTTAGATGAAATTTTAATTTTAACTGGGTATGCCTGTATAAAAATGTGAACGGTAGGACCCACCTTTTGACTTTCACCAGGCCTGATGTTTGAAGTCAAAACTCAATATATTTTATCAGGATTGAAAAAACTTCCTTTCCAGACCTGGCGAATAACTTACTTCTGGTTTTATTTTTTCTGAAAAGCTCATTTTTTAGTAAATATCAAAGGTAAGTTATGCAAAAAAACCTCCACAAAAACAAAACTGATCCATTATTTATTATAACCTGTCTTCCCTGATAAAGAACAAGGGAAGGAACGAGAGTCTTAGCTTGCTAACTAAGGCACGTTAGCAAAGCATACTCTTATAGACTTAACAATATTGACATCTATAGAAAACCAAAAGATTGCTTCATGCTAAAGCATTAATAAAATCAGGAACTATCTTTGTTGTTAGAAAAACAAATTTTGGTAAAAATTTCTCTTTCCTGTCCTAAAAAAAGAGAGGTCTTCTGCAAAACATGTTTTCATTTGTTTTACTTTAAAGCTGTTCGGTATTATGTGGACAGTTAAGGAATACATAAGAAAAGGCTCTCCCCACCCAGTGTGGTGTGTGCATTATATCACGGTTCCTAGTCTGGCTTCCACATTTTGTTCTGTGACTTTTTATCAAATTTTATTTAAATGAATGTTTTTGGCTCCCAAATTAGATTTGCCAGACCTGTATTTCTACTTTTTTACTTGTGATTTATTCAAAGAACACGCTCTTTGGATTCAAAGGCAAACTATATTATTTTTAATTTATTATTTTTTTTCTTTTTTGCAGTTTTTGGCCAGGGCCAGATTTGTACTCACCACCTCCGGAGTATGGGGCTGATGCCCTACTCCTTTGAGCCACAGTTTTAACACCATTTCTTCAATTGTTGTCTTAGGACTTCACTGAACATATCTGCTTGTTTCACGCAGCGTGGATGGCGGTGTGGTGGTGGGGACAGCTTCTTAGCTCAGCAGTTGCCTCTTGTGACTTTCTTTCCTTCCCTTCTTCCAAACTACCGCTCCCCCCCTTTATTCTTTTCTCTCTGTTCCTCTCTTTCTAATACGGGTTTATTTCTGAGTATACCTTATGTTCTCACCTATACATTTAGAAAGCTAATATATTTTTAAATTTTTTTCTAAATCATTTATTATTATATATTGAATTCCCTCCCTGGTTTAATAATAACATAGAAATATTTTAATGTTCTTCTGTACTTGGATTTTTTATTTAAATTTTGTCTGATGGCATTGTTAGAATGTGGTCTCTTAAGGTATCTGTCTTTAAGAGTTATTGAGTTCTCTTTTTTTTCCATTTAGTATTCAATCAATTTTTATAAATATTCCATGGCCTCTCAAGAGGGATACATAGTTCTAGTAAAGTACAGCATTTGAAAGGTGCCTATTGATTAAATCTTACTAGGTAATTCAAATTATTGACGACCATGTCATAGACAATGAGCAGCAGGTAAAATTCTTCCTCAATACGTGTTTTGGTTAATTTCTTCTTTAATTTTGGAAACCTACTTTATATATTTCAACACTGTGCTGTTTCTCACATACAAGTTTATGACATATTTTTGTTGTGGATGGAACCACCTCTTAGTATTAATGTCCTTTCTCCGCTCTATTGCTCAATATCTTAAATGCTATTGAAGCTTCGTTAATATCATGATATTGACTTTCTCTTTGCTTTTGCACATCTGTTTGTTTTTTTAGCTTCATATCCTAAATATTAAGTATCTTTCAGAAATAATGTGCATTTTTAATTCAAAATTAATTTATTTTTAAAATAGTGTTTAAACTATTTAAAGTATTATAATTACTGACAGATCTGGTCTTATTTCAATTATTTAGTTCTTGTTTTCTGACTTTTAGATTTCTTTTGTCATTCTTATTTTCCTGGATGATCAGATTGTTTGGTTTGCTTTTAGTAATTTTAATAATTTGAATGGCTGGCAAATATTTCAAACTCAAGAATTATAATTTTTTAGTTTCTAAAAAATAACTGGATAAAGCTGCTTTTAAGTAAAAGGGGTATAAATGAATCTAGAATACATGTAACTTTGTGACTGGGCAGGTGAATGCCACTTGTACTTTCTGGTCCACTTTACTTTGATTGCAGGATTTTACAATTTTGGATGTATATGTTGTTCCTGAAATAAGTAACTATATATGTAATAAAAATATTTTATTGTATAATAAATACATACACACAGCATACATACACAGGCTGTCCTTGCACAATAAAAAAATGACTATCCAAGCTCAAGTTAAACCCTGCAAGGTGATCTCAATAATCAATTGGAAAGATTAGGGTTCTTCTGTGACCTTTTTTAACAAAACAAATATCTCCCTCATCATTGGTTATGAATGTCTAAGAAATGAAAAAATACAACAAGACTAATGTTTATTTATTACCTGGTAACTTTTCAAAGGTAGTTTCAGTCACACACAGTTCACACACCATAAAATTTGCCCTTTCAAAGTCTTAGGTGAGGGTGTGTAGTATGTTCAGAGATGTTTAACCACCACAACTACTTACTATCAGAACTTTTTATTAATGTATTAAAAGACACCATTCCCACTAACAGTAGCTCCTTATTCTTCCTAGAAACCTCTAATCTACTTTTTATCTCTGGGATTTGCCTCTTCTGGGCTTTCCATAAATGGAATCATGATTGTGACCTTTTGTAACTGACTTTATTCACTTAGCATGAATTTTCAAGGTCCACCTATACTGTAGCAAGTATCAGTACCTTATTTCTTTTTATGGCAGAATAATATTTCATTGCATAAATATGACACCTTTGTTATTTATTCATCAACCAAATAAATAAGTCATTGAGCCTCTCTTTTGATAACTGTTTTGATCTTATTTTTCCAAGAGCAAATACTAAATTTAGAAAAAAAAAACATGGCATTTTTTACAGTTGAGTGCTTTTTTTGTTTTCTCAAAGTGCTCTTGGAAACACAGAGATTTATTCTTTCACCTTATGTTCATTTGCTATGCTTTATGTTTTTAAAGCAGCTCAGCACTGTGGAGAGGCTGCAGGGAGCATGTCAAGTGAAAAGGCGAAGATCGTCTTTCTCCACGTAAGTGCTGGTTAATTATGTTTAGATACAAGTTCATTAATACGAATACATCAGAGACTGTACTTTTCTCAGGATGAGTTAAAGGATCCTGGAGATTTGCCAATGCATCCAGTGATCATAATATGTTGTTTCCTGGAGGATAAACTCTAGTCAAATCCTTATGAAATATGTATTAGATACTTTCATAGGTCACTTTCTTTCCTGCTAATATTATTGATTACTGTGTCATCTGTTCTCCCTATTAATGAATAGTTTTTACTTTCCTCTCATGCTTGTTTGAGGCTCTCCTATATGTTACAGAATAGAAATTGAGCCAAGTGCCCAAAGATTGACAGTTTCAGGGTCCTGTGAAAAGAACTTTGCCAGGTACTTTTAACTATTTATACTGCAAGGGACAGATGTGGGTATAGGTTCCAAACTGATATTGCTTAACCATCGTCCCATAGCACCAGAAGACATAGAGGACAGATTTTCAGGCCTCTTTATAGTCCAAAGCGGATGACCTTGTGAAATTAGACTGCTGAGCAAATATCCAGCCAAGCAAGGATTAATTATACAGGATTAAATAAACTGATGTAGACAAAGTAACTGTGGTTATTTGCCCTGGAACGTTGCTGCTCTTGTTTTTAGTGTTCTGTTTTTTATGGAAAGACCCCTATGTTTCTTTTTGCTTAATCTCTAACCTTTCACTTAGTAGATAACAAAAATTAACCCCCCCACCAAAATGACATTGTGTTCTTCCTGGTACTAAGAATTCACAAACGAATAGTTTTACCAGGTCTCTTTACTTTCAATATGGTCATACAGTAATTTTTATAAGTTCCACAAAAATCTTATCTCTCTCTTTTTTTTTTTTTTTTTGAGACTGAGCCTCAAGCTGTCCCCCTGGGTAGAGTGCCATGGCATCACAGCTCATAGCAACCTCCAACTCCTGGGCTCAAGCGAGTCTCCTGCCTCCGCCTCCCAGGTAGCTGGGACCACAGGCACCCACCACAATGCCCGGCCAAAAATCTTATATCTCAATGAAGGCTGTATCTGGCAAGCCGTATTTGGGAATAAATCTAATTTGATTAGGTATGACAAATTCACTTAAGGAATACAATTGTACATGACGTATAAAACTAGTGCCCATAAAGTCCTTCTAGAATTATTTTGGGGCCTATTCTATGGCAGACAGAATCCCAACCCTGTATAGGCAAAAAGGAAGGTGACTTCCTGGCAGGGCCAAGTATTTTAACAGATCTTTGGGAACCTCAAGAAAAGAGAAGTTCACCCACATTTATAGGAAATGCAGGTGAAATAGGGTAAAGATAAATTTGGGGGTTCAGTCTTTTAGCTTTGGAATGGAAGTACAAACACTAGAGGGTTTCAGAAATCCTCTCGGCATCATTGGAAAGCCTCCACTCGGAAGTCAACCTTCCGCCCACACAACGTGGCCCTGCGTTTGTTACGCGATGTTTCAGTGCTGCAACACTTTTTCTTGGTAAATTAATCAGGTCCAAACATAATGATCATGAATAACTTTTAGGGATTGTTTATGATCACTAGAGCTAAAAAATGATGCAGAACTTAGAAATAAGTAAAATAAGTGACTGCTTGTCCTTTCAAAACACTGGAGCACTGCCTAACAGGGCTACTCAAAGACCGTTTAAAACTTCAGGGGCTGGAACATATTCTTCTTAGCAAAGTATCTCAAGAATGGAAGAAAAAGTATCCAATGAACTCAATCTTACTATGAAACCAATTTATAGCTTTCTTATAACCCAATTATAGCCCAAGAAGAAAGTTGAGGGGGAGAGGGTGGGTGGAGGGAGAGTAGTGGGTGGGACCACACCTATGATGCATCTTACAAGGGAACATGTGAAATTTACTAGGGGTAAAATATAAATGTCTTAACACAATAACTAAGAAATGCTGTGAGGCTATGTTGACCAGTTTGATGAAAGCATTTCAGATTGTGTGTAAAACTAGCACATTGTACCCTATGACTGCATTAATGTACACAGCTATGATAAAAAAAAAAAAGGAAAA
>CAUYQV010013446.1:0-21097 GCA_963574575.1 Galagoides demidoff | reverse complement strand
TTTTTTTTTTTTTTTTTTTGTTTCAGCCATCATTGTTTGGCGGCCTGGGCTGGATTCGAACCCACCACCTGAGGTGTATGTGGCTGGTGCCTTAGCCACTTGAGCTACAGGCGCCGAGCCATAATGATGTTTTTATAGTTTATCTGTATTTTTGTATTCATCAAACATGAACTTTATCACTTACCTCATGAAGAACATAAAAATTGCAAAGTCTTAGAAGTGAAATTATTGTACATACACAATACAACTAAAATATTTTAGTCTATGAATGTGTGTGTCTTTGTATAATTTATGCTTTGGGTGCAGATTACATGGAGTTACATCTGTGGATGTACACAACTAAATTCCATGCTACATGTGAGACTAAAATTCACACAACCTTATCTTTCCCCAGCTCTGCATACACACACGTGGGCACAGACTTACCAAAGTTTTTATCAGCTCTTGATTCTATTTTACTGTTCTAGGAATTTCCTTTTTTTCTTCCTTAATCTCACCCATATGAATTTCACATGTTTGAGCTCAAGTACCACGATTATAACCCCACTTGAGGAAATTTATACAGAAAATAACATAGATTTTAAAATACAGGATTTAATTAAAGCTCATACAATGTATAAAACTCAGAAGAAAACTACAATTTCTGTGAGTGTTCTAAGATGCAATACAAAATATTTGCTCTCTTGGTTATATTGTTAATTATTAACTCTCCAAAACAGAAGATGATCATTTAGGGCTTTGAGGAATGGTGATAGCATTGAATTTTATTAGAAATCCTTTAAATTGGCTTTACTAATTTAGATAAGTTTATTTTATAGTAATATCCATTGCATTTTTATATTTATTAGAATTACTCATGTGATATTATTGGTAAAAAGTCAATGGATTTAAAATAAACCTATGATGTATCATTTACATATTATTTACTTAATTATCATATAATGTTAACAACTAGAAAAGGTTTAGCACTTAAAAGTATTCAATATTTGAGTAATTTTGTAAATAACAGCTATCTAAAAAGTTACATAGAAAAATAAAATAAAATGAGTTAGTGCAATTCCAGTGTCTTTTAAAATTATTTTTTTTATTTATGACAAATACTTATTCTAAGGTAGAAAGGAGATATCTATTCAAAGTATTCTCAGATACATTCGTAAATGGATAAGAATGAATTTCACCAGGAAGAGATAAAAACCATCATAAATGAACACTCAAAGGATCAATAAAACTGTTAGCTAAATGAGTCTTTCACAACAACAGCAACCAATAATCTTTTCTGAAACTATTAAGAAACACATATATGTTGACATTTTGTAAAACAACATGTCTATACATGGTATTTAAACTTCAAATATAATGAGTTTCCTATGATTCAAGAAAAAATATTTTTCTATTTGCATAAGAACACAAACTTTTTCAAGGAGAAAACAATCTCTACAAAGATTCAAAGGTGTATGTCTACTCTATTTGTATATAAAAAATACAAAATATAACCTCTATCCCCATTATGCTAGAAAGAAATTCCCTAAGTATATAGAAGAATTTCATAGACATATGCCATAGTACATATATTAATATGTAATGGTGTTACAAAAGTTAAATCTGACAAAACTGTAAGATGCACTTTTATAGTCTTGCATTCCTTAAAGAGGGTAATTTCTAAATACAGACATGATCTCTTTCTTTCTTCACAGTTGTATTATTCACCAAGCTGGGAGATGACTTACAATAAAAGGAATATAAAAACTAAATTCATCTTCCTATGGGAAGAAAGAATTAAAGGTCGAAAAGAATTGAAGAGATATGAGAAAATATTGCATTGGAAATATTAAAATGCATTGCTTACAGTTGGCAAATGCAAAGCACTCTTGTATTCCAAATAACTGGGACACAGTAGGTGTTTGGAACATAAGGAAGAACAGCAGTAGGAGGATGTCTGCCATTTTTGTTCACTCTGGTCATTTCCCATAATCTCAAAATTGGTAATAATCTAAGAATACTCCTAGAAGAGTAGACGGGATTGAAGTGGGAGAGGTGGAGGGATGAAGAGAGAAATAGCAGAGACAGAAGGCACATATCTATATGTGTTAAAATAGACACATCTGGGGTGTGTGTGTGTGTGTGTTTCTGTGCGAATTTCTCTCATTTAAACCACCACTCTACTTCAGGGCAGAGACAACTACATACTACATCAACTCTTTGGAATTACTTTTTAAAATTTTGTTTATTGGTTTGAGATAATAGTTCAGGATAATTGTCTTCTTTTTATGAGCATATTCTGCAACTCGAGGGGTTTAGAGCTCACAAATGAAGCCAAGAGAGGCGAGGGATTGGGAAGAGAATGAGAAAGGGAGCTCCCTAAGATAGTCACATCTCAACTCAGCGGCTCAAAATTTGTTGCCTTTGGAAACTGGGGTAGATGGCACTGCAATGTCTGCACCATCTTCTCTAGACTTAACTACATAAAGAAAACTGTTCTGACCTCCGTGCAACATGAAAATATGCATTTCCTACTGAAAACGTACTCCATGCCTAGCACTGTACTTGTGTTTTACGTCCATATGGACAACAATCATATGAAACTGGTATTATCTATTTTTCCTAAGAAGATTAACATTTAAAGACTTTAAGTACATTGGCTATATTTATCCACTATTAAGTGTTGTAATCAGAAACTACATTTATGTTCGGAGGCTTCCAATACAGATATTTTTGGGAGTTTTTGCATCCATTCTTATTCCTGTAAAATTTTAAAGTGACAACTAATGTAGCATTAACAAGCAATCCAACATCATAAAAATAAGTAACACATTTTTTATGTAACTATAAATATACAAAGAGATTTTCAAAGGCACTCAGGGAAATCAATTACCTCATTTCCATCTCAGTAACTGTTAAGTCCACAATAGATTCTTTTCAACAATATCTCATGCATCTAGCCCAGTGAAGGCTCTGTGGAAAGTAATTTTAGCCATTAGGAATAGAGAATACTCAACTGACATGGATCTACTAGAAAGACATTTGTGACTGATTATTTTGGTGAAAGAATTGGCCTGCTTACCAAAGTATGAATTTTCAGTGTTGTTTATGTTACCCACCAAAAGGAGGAACTTTCTTATATAGAGAAAAAATAAAATGTTTTATTTTCCTTTAGTTACTGGAGAGTACTCATTGTCTAACAGACTAAAGTAATAAAGTGGGATTGCATTATTCCTTTCAGTTTTGGATTAGGAATTACTTTTAGCATTTTCAGATATGGTTCCCAATTATGTATCTTTACCATGTCTCTGAAAATAGTACAACAACAACAACAACAAAGTGCTTTCCCAGATCTTTGGGGTAGATTTAATGCACTTGGAAAAGATGCCTAAAAGAGCCTTCAGCTCCATCTCTAATCTGTACTCGTTACTCTCAACACACATTTGGCACAGCTAAGGAATAGGTTTTAAAACCAATAAAGATTTTGCTAATTAAGACTGTAATAGCATGTCTGAGAGTTCATCCAATGTGCCTTCAATATGACATGTGACAACTAGAGTCTGTACCATTTTCTTTCAAGTAGATCTTGAATTCTTAGTTTTTATTTGATAATACATAGTAGGGAGCTATATCTGCAAAAAGTTATGACTAAGTAAGTTCATGATCGATATTATCCGACATCATGTAAACACATATTCTGGCACCTATTCCTGACTGCCTTCACATTTGACCCTCTGTCTATTTACAGGCTAGATAAAAAATTCAACTAACTGAAATTCTTTCTCAACAGTGTGCTCTGTTTAGTTGATAACTAATATATCTTGCAAGTCAGTGTAGTTACTTATCTATCTATAAACTAAACTTTGACAATATCATATTTTCATTAAACACACACTACATATATAAAACACATTCTAGTCTTTGACATACGACTCCTATTTTGTTACTGCATCAAGATGAATAACATCATGAGGACTTCATGGACACTGTTTTTTTTGGCCTTTATTTTTGGATACCTACTAGAATGAGTATCTCATATGAGACAACCGATATATTTTGAGAGAAGAATGGAAGCCTCTTCCATCTCTCTGTAATGATTCTACATTATCTATTTCCTATGCTCAAATACCATTTTTAACCAAACATAGACATCTTAGTAGGACTAGTTTCCTGATAAAAAAATTTGTCTCACTTCATGAATTACTCATGAAGTTTCACAGTAAAATGATAGGAAGAAGATGGACCACAATTTTTTTGTGTGTGTTCTGTTAGGTACAAAATATAGATTTATATCCATGGGTGCCACATCCATGGATTCAACTAAACACACATCAATAATATTAAAAAAAGAAAATTCCATGGCGGCATCTTCACCAAACATATACAGAGATTTTTCTTATCATTGTTCTCTTAACAATATGGTAGAACAACTATTTACTAGCATGTACATTGCATTAGGTGTAATAGGTAATCTTGATATCATTTAAAGTGCATGGGAAGATGTACATAGTTTATTTGTAAATACAACACTATTTTATATAAAGGACTTGAGTATCTATAAATTTCTATATCCTTGAGAGTCCTGGAACTTATCCCCTATGGATATCAAGGGACAATTGTATATATTACATATACATTCTCTCTAAAATTATATATATACGATTAGTGAGAATAAATAATATTTAAAACTAGAAATTAAATAATTCCCTTGTTTTCCTCTATAAAACATTTCTTTAAAACAAAATCTGTAATCATCTCAAAGGATAAAAGAAAATATGAGCTATATTTGCTAAAGAAACTTTTTTTCTCAAATGGACACTTCCTATTAGCTTAGACAAGAAAAGGAATAACTGAATTTCCCATTGAATAGTATTCAGGGTCTAGAAACTGTCTAACCGTAAAGATGAAGCCTGAAATTTTCAATCATCTGTACAAAGCACTAAAGGATTTATGTGATATGTAAAATTTAAAAACTAAAACATGAAGGACAGAGTGTTCTAGGGCAAAAGCCTTAGAGCAGGAAAGATGTGGAGAGTAGAAAGTGAAAGGAAAAAAGAGTGTTGCTGGCTGCAACCAAAAAATAGCCGGGCATTGTGGCGGGCGCCTGTGGTCCGAGATACTTGGGAGGCTGAGGCAGGAGACTCCCTTGAGCCCAGGAGTTGGAGGTTGCTCTGAGCTGTGATGCCATGGCCCTCTACCCAGGGGGACAGCTTGAGGCTCTGTCGCAAAAAAAAAAAAGAGTGTTGCTGAAACACAGAGTATAGGTGGGCCTCAAACTAGTTTGGGGAGGCAGAAGGACCCATCAGGACTTATGGTACCTGTAAGATACTATTAATAGCTTGTTTTTATACAGTAAGTGTTGTAGGAGTTTATTGAAAGTTTTTATGCATGCAAAGTACACCATAACCAGATTTATATTTCAAAGGGATCATTCTTGCTTCTGTGGGGAAAATGCATTGAACTGAGTCAAGAATGGAACTATTAGAAAACTACTGAAACAATTCAAATTGGAGATAACACAGCAGAAGGAAAGAAATGATTATGGACATAGAGAAATGTGAATTCCCTGAAGATATGTACGTAGATAATATGGATAGGTTTTGGAGACAGAGTGGGTACAGAGTGAAAGCATAAAGAATGACAGCTAAAACAGGTAACTATGTGAGGTGACGGTTATGTTAATTAACTTGATTGTGGTGATCATTTCATGATGTATGTTTGTACACCAAGTTGTTACATTGTATACCTCAAGTACACAAACTTTTTATTTGTCCCTTGTAGCTCAATAAAAATAGAAAAAAAGAAATCTGCATAAACTGAGAGGACAAAGACTGACATCTAAACTTCTGTATTGAGAGGTTGGGTCCTATTCTTATTTCTCGATTTAGGGAAGGCGTGGATAGATAATAAAGCTGCAAAAGTTAAAATTTGGAGATATTACATTAAGCTAGGTAATAACAAATGCCAAAAAATGCACATAATAAATTGTGTGGTATTTATACTATTTGTTCTGCAGAGGAATGAATTCCAATATTTTTATTTTAAGAAAGTTAGATTTCTTTGTCACACAGGCTTTTGTTTATTGACTGCAAATGAAGTTGGTTAGCAAAAATGTGGGTTTTAAGAGAAGCCTACATGATCTAGTAACATATAGATTTTTTTATATAAAAAGAATTCAATAAAACATTTCTCGAAAAATCCTTTTTTGTTACTGATACCTTAGAAAAACAAGGTGACTTTACCTAGTTGGGATTCATTTTTTTTAGAACATGGTGTTAATTAGATGATAATATTGGTTTTAAATTACTCATGAACCAGACATTCAGCTCCAAAAATAGAAGACCTATTCCACAAACCCTAGCACAAGTTGGTTTTGGTATTTTTTTGCTGATATCCATTATTTGCAAGAAAACAGAAGAGAAATTATAATCATATCAACAAAAAATGCATCATGACTGACATTTTAAAGTGCAACCTTGATGCTGCTAAGTCTCCAAAGGATATTTCTATGTGTATCTGTAATTGTTATGTTCAGAAGGCTCAAGTTCAAATCTTCATCTGCCACTTACTATGTATATAACTGAGCACATTACAAAGTTTCTTCATGCCTCAGTTTCCTTGACTCTAAGATGGGGATAGTAAAAAATGCCATAATAGGATTTTTTTTTTTTTGAGAAGGAGCCTCAAGCTGTCCCCCTGGGTAGAGGGCCATGGCATCACAGCTCACAGCAACCTCCAACTCCTGGGCTCAAGCGAGTCTCCTGCCTCCACCTCCCAAGTAGCTGGGACTACAGGCGCCTGCCACAACGCCCGGCCATTTTTTGGTTGCAGCCATCATTGTTGTTTGGTGGGCCCAGGCTGGGGATTCGAACCCACCACTTTAGGTGTATGTGGCTGGAGCCTTAGCTGCTTGAGCCACAGGTGCCGAGCCCATAATAGGATTTTTGTAAGAATTTAATATGAGTATAACAATTTGCAAATACATATTAGAAATTAATATTAATATACATTTATATAAATAATTAGGTATTTACATATTGTATACTAATATTTCCAACATCTACAACAGTAATTAACTTATTAATGTATTTTAGTAGTATCAAACTTGAGATATAATAAGCATTTGCTTTTTCCTGGAATATTACGCCAATATCTTTCTCTGTTAAAAATATACTTTTCCTATAATTCACAAAAATATATCAGAAAATAGCATTTTCTTTTCCAAATGTGGCAAGTTCATTGCTGTGCCCAGCAGCTCTAACATTTAATATGTAACCCTAGAGATTTTCACAGGTATATTGTTTGTACGATTTTAAAAAAACATAGACAAACTGAAGCAATTTTTGCTCTTAGTTTTTGTTTGTCTTAGGACAAAAACTTTGGTCCTTTGGTGAAAGGAACGAAGCTGCCTGGGTCTCCCCAGGGGTGACTGAAGTAATTGCCTTGATTTGTAGCTCCACACCTTGTTGCTTCTTCACGCAGGTTCCCTCTCCCCACCCCCAATAAAGACAATTTCTAATTTTTGTTTTTTAAGTGCCATGTGAGCTAAAAACCAGTTAGTCTTGGCAGCCTTCCGTCCACATCTTATCCTGACTTCTGGAAATAGTCTCCTTTCACTGAGTTTTGAAGCATATATAAGTTGGAAATTCTTTAGTTTTCTCAGTCTTGTTTCTCAGTAAGTACATCCTGTTGCTAAGGTGATACTGATCCTTTCAACTTTCAGCCACTTGTCCAACTGTGTATCATGTTGGCACTGACCAATGTCTCCTCTGTCTGATAGTTTTTCTGACAGTTAATGAGAAGTAAAAGGCCAGAGCTATTAGTCCAAATCCTAGGGGATGAGTGTCCAGATTATGAAAACCACATTCACATATGGCAATAATTGGCAGGCTCTTTTAGGTGATCGTAGCATTATTTCTAAAGACCCAATGGATACTTGAATAATGTCTTGGTGCCAAATAGGAAACTCTCTTGAATAAGATAAGTACATGCTTGTGTGTGTACATGTGTGTATGTGTAGGTGCACGTATGTGGGTCTGTGTGTGCATGTGCATACATGCGTGTGTGGGTGTGCATTTGTGTGTATGTGCATCTGTGTGCACATGTGTCTGTGTGTGTCTGCTTGTTTGTGTGTGTGTGCAGTTGCTACTTTTTCAAGGGACTTTTGTAATGAAGCAGATTAATTTGAATAATTTGTTCCAGAATTTAAATAATTTTACCAAATTCTAGATTTAATTTTATGGCAAGTACAAACCCATAAATAAGATAATTCAGTCCCACTACTGCGTAAGGCACTATGGATTTAAATTAACGGAAGACAATACGTTTATACATTCTAAATACCATAACATGGGGAGCAGTCACTCAGTTTTGTAGATGATTTTTCATCAAGAATCTTAGTATCATTTATGGCATCATGTTTTAACTAAACTTTCGCTTTCCTTTTTCGTCTTTACCGAAGTGGCACAACATTCAGTCTCTTGAAGTGAAGGCATTTACTGATGTAGCATTTTGGGATTTGATTTTGCACACAACACATTTACTTTTAATTCCAAACCTACTCCCTTGCTCCTGCTGCTTTACAATACTCTGTCATAATCCTTTCTGTCTCAATCCAACCTTTTCCTCTTCGCCCATATGTCTTAATAAATTATACATTCTTCAGACTCAGCAAATGAGAAGGAGAATATTCTCTACCAGAATATACTAAAAGTGTACTAGGTATATGCTGCTGCTGTCCAAAAGCAGCAGCATATACTTAAAGGAAGTCATGTGCTCACACTATTCCAGAACTAACTTGATGGAGTAAGATCTGAACATTTCTTGGAGCCGAACATAATTCAAGTTAGGTTGAACTATAGTATAGGCACAGTTTCCATAACTCACATGCATCTTTTCATGTGTGAGAAGGAATAGCCTCTGTCTGGGAGGCAGAGACCTGTCTTCTAGTCCTGATCTGTTCTATGTAGTTGGGTACCATTTTACACTGAGAATTTCTTTCCCAGATCTATAGCCAGTGGGTGGTGGAGATAGAATTGATACCAGTTCTTTCTTCAGTTCACAAGCTGCTTCTGTTATGCTCACAACCCACAACTTCAGGAGCAGCTAACAAATTGTGGCTGGCTCAGATTAACCTGGGATGCATGTGCTTTCAATAATATTTTACTGCACATACAAGTGCGAATATATTGAAATCTAGGAACACTGTTACGTGATGGCGAGGGTATGGAATTCGTTCTGGAGAAGTAGAAACACTGTGCACACACCCCCCATTTATATTGTCCATCAGTACTTCCCCTAACAATTAATGTAGGTAAGAAATAGATTTTTTTTATTTTTTTATTTTTTTCCATATCCATGTGTTTATTAGGTTTTCACTTTCTGCCTTTACAAAATTAAAAAAGGTTAAAATTTAACAACAATAACAATGTCTAAGATAAGGACTAGATACAAAAACCTTGTAAAGAACGAATGAAGATAAATACATTCAGAAAAGGAATCAGACAATTGCTGTATTGAAATATTAAGCAATAATAATAACGCAAAGAAAGTAACATTCACATATCAAATAAGAGTATGTCTATTATAGAATGCTTTGAGTCTGAGGTTCAGTATGGAGTCGTCAGTTAACCTCTTCTTATTTTTTTTTCCAAAGTCTCAAAAAATAGACCACTAATATATATAAATAAAAGAGAATTTCAAAAAGCAAATCATATCAAATATTTTAGACAATAGAAAAAGAAGAAATACTTCAAAATCATTCTACTAATTTGGATACACCTGATATTAAAATTGGAGAAAATATATTATTAGAAAGGGGAAATTACAAACTTATTTCACTTATAAATGAGGATGCAATATCCTAAATGCAATTATATGTTGTTTAGGATATTGCAAGATAGACTTTTCAATAGCTAAGATGTTTGATCATCTTTCAGTAATCCCTTTTCAATTCTACATTATAGGGAAATGTATAGCAACTCTTCACTGAGAAAGATCATTACTCAACACATAAATTGAGCAGGTTTGTTTGAATATTCCAATACTAATTTTTCAGAAGTGCAAAGGATGTTCAAATATTTTTGTGGTGTGGTGTATCTACCTAATGCTGGTGACTTACTGACTCATTTTGGTTAATCAAGACCCTATACAGGCATATAATTAAGTTTAAACACGGATTAAAAAGCCTTGTCATATAGCCTCATGACTTAAAAAAAAAAAATAAGTCCAAGAGATTGTTTGATTTAAAATCTCATATCCTAGAATGCATAGACTTCCTCATCTATTTAGCACTAATCTCTCAGGATTACAAGATAACACGAGATAGCTTAATGATTACATTAGAGAATAGGTTTCCTTCAAAGCAAAGATAATATTCCTGTAGTCACCTTTAGTTCCTTATCTCAAGTTCCTCTTTCATTCGCTGAATTTCTATTCCTCTGTGTCATCCAGAACTTGAAAATTAAACACCTTTGGGACACTAGAGAATAGCACGAGATGAACACTATTCTGACCACAGCTGGAGGCCGCTGAAATGCCGCTGCCCCAGACGGACAGAGAGGCTCAGGCCTCGTGGGAGGCACCAGCAGGGAGCTGGTTATTTCATCCAATTTCCTCAACTATTTTATAATTTTCTACTTGAATTTTTTGTACATGCATGTATGCCTATGTTTTCTCTAAATATTACTAGTAAAACTAATAATATAATGCTAAGATTTAAAGAGTCACTATTTCTAGAATTATGCAGCTTTTTCAATGTCAACAATTTTCTTGTGCTCAGAATACTAAACATTTTGAACAGTTGGCTTAAATATATATTTTTTATAATGCCAGAACAAAATGGTATTTATAAAATGGTATTTATATGTACATATATATATATATATATATATATATACACATACATACATATACCATGTGTTGAAAACAAACCGCATTTTTGATTCCTTTCCACAAGTATTTAGAGGAAACATATTAAAAGCAAAGCGTCACACGGTAATCATCTGTTCAAAGCCACTGATAATCTGTAATTGTAGGGAATTCATATGACAGCTTAGAAGTATAAGAGAGAGAAGCTGTTTTAACATTTTATGGCATCAGTGTAGGCAATTTGAGATCCCCATTTTTGCACAAAGAGTGAGCCTGTCTCTTGACAGAACAGGTTGAGTTTTGGGGTATGCTGGGTAGGGCTTTGGTGGGAACTGTCATATTGCGATTGTGCTTTATCTCTACGAGCTTCAGTTTTCTCTCCACGCTGACGGACTGCTCAGTGAGCTCACAGCTCCTCTGTTTGTAACTTTGGGGTTTGTGTGTGCTTCTGTTTCAGGATACCACACTGTCACTGTATCTCCTGGGGGCTTGGGCCATGTTATGCTGTAAATTAAATTAGAATTGTCCTGTATACATTGTTAAACTTAAGATTGTAGATTAGATCTTCTAATTCTTCTTAATACAAAATTGGTAATTGGTGTTTATTGAAACAAATCCACTGCAGTCCATACCTACATGAGTCGTGTGTGTGTATCCACAGCTCCCTGTGTTTATGCCTGCCATTACATTAGCTCCTTTCCCCATGTCTCTCTCCCAATCAATTTTTCTCCTCTAAAATTCTTAGGTTCTATAGAAGAAAATAATAGAGAAAAAAGAGAAAATGAGACATATGAATAGAAATTTACAAAATTGCCTACATTTTGGAAACTAAAGAAGTAGATGTTACTGGGAAGGAGACACACTAACTAATGAACGGAATATAGGGATGGTAGAGGCAATCATTTCCATAAGGGCATGACTGAGAGTAAATACTCTGAATAAAATGTAAGGACCAAGGAAATGTAAATTACGCCATTATTCTTTTAGCCTATTTAACATTAACATTTATCATTATGGAGAGGAGTGAGTATATAATTCAGAGTCCACAGAACTGTTTAATGTAATTAACACAGTCCTTGTCTAATACTTTGTGTATTATGTTTTCAAATATAAACAGAACAACAAAACTTATAACTAACATCAAGACTCGTGCTTTGCAATTCTACTACTCTTTAGATGTATTATTTTTGTACATGCTCAGTAGATTCTTCTTGGGATCTCCACAATCAAAGGTTCCCTAATTAAGTTTCTGATGACCAAAAGCCTTTATTTGGAAATGGAATGCATTGAACCACAAGTACCATCAACCTAAACTTTCTGCATCGATCCGACTAGCTATCTGATCATTTATGTGCCAAATCAGTTAGTTTAGTCTGAGCATTATGTGGAAACAAATGAGGAGCTGGATACAAAGATTGATTTTTAAGAGAAGTCAAATGATTCAACTGAAAGTGTATGAAATAAAGCTTGAGGAAAGGCAGGACAACCAAGATATACAAGCTATCATCACGTTCCTGTCACCCAACAATACAGCCAATTAAGGATAGGGAAATTGCTTGAACAGCAAAAACCAAAACTTCCCTAATCACTACAGAAAACATAATTTTCATTCATCAACATTATGATGATATTGATAAGGAGAGGATAATAATGATATGAGGAGATATTTCTAAAATATCTCCTCAAGTTATTATGGCATTTTATGATGAAGCCTGAGTACAGAATACGATTTTACAAAAAAGATCTATAATAAAATGTTCCTATGATCCAGGGTTTTCCCAAATTAAATATGACTGGGCCATGGCAATATTCTGATGGCTGGAATGCAAGTAATATACTGTATTATTGATGCCTGTCAAATAATGGAAATTGTTACAAATTAATTCATCCCTAAATTAATTAACCCTGTGTGCAATATTACACACATTCCAGGTGAGTGCTGTTTTGCTCTGGACATAAAACTAAAAAAGACAACATTTCAACCTATAAAATTGCATTTAAGTCACTCAGAAATCTCAAAAAATATCACCTATGTAGAAGCAATGCAAAACAATTTAGGAACAGAAACCTCATCTGTTTGAATTATTTTTGGTCTAGTACTAAAAGCTCTCTTTCGAATGTTTTTAAGTGTAAAAATAATCTTTAAAAATCTAGTCTTTATTTTACATATTAAATGGATAGAATACACTAACATTAATATAGTACATGATTTTTGAAAAATCTGCACATTTGGGGTAAAAAGTGAAAAAAGCCTTAATATTTCCTCAAGTGTATACTTTTACAACTCATAGCTCTGCCTTTTTGGGTCAGTATGTAGCAAGATACATTTTGTCATTGTATACATAGTAATTGGGACTGGTCTCTATGGAATCAGTGAGTGGGCTATAAAGTCTTTCATGAGAATTGGCTCCATCTCTTTATCTCTCCCTTTACACATATCCCTCCTCACCCCCCATTTTTCAGAATTGTCATTCTCTTCCCATTGGCAGTGCAAGGACAGATTTAAACACACCCAGATCTAAAATTTTCCTGTGCTCTATGTCTGTCTTGAATATGTTCCATATCAATATTACCAGGCTGACAGTACTGAGGGGCTGGACTCCCTCGTTCTCTTAACTTATCAGTAAACAGTAAAAGAAAGGGCAAGTCAAAAGAGAGAATTCAATTGTGAAAATGTTTTGAACTATTTAAATCTGATTTTCTGTACCATTATTTGATATCACACTATAACATTTCTACTTTCATAATTTGATATCACACTATAACATTTCAAATTTCTATGGTCAAAATTTCTGTTTTTCTAATTTTACAATAGTTTGGTTTTGGTGAAGCAGATTTTAAAAAGGAGAGGAGTCCTGAGTGGCAGTGGAAAGGGCATAGGGATGGTAAGTTTGATCTCAGGGAGAATGCGGGCTCTGCCACGAGGTGATCTTGGAGTATTTACTCAGCCTCTCTGAACTTAATTTTCACACGTGTATATTGACTACAAAACTTCTGCCTCAGTGTGGTTCTGAACACTGAAAAGACCACTCATAAAGTAGACAGGCACTTACCAAAGGAAAGCTTTTATTGCTACATAATAGTTGTAATCCAAAATCAATACTTCTGTTCAATCTTAGCATTTTCAACGGCATTGTTTTATCATAAAGTAACCATCCAATGTGTTAGAAATATAAAAATTTCATTACCCATAGACACCATTAGTCACCACCACGAAGAAAGCTAAAGTATGTTCTAAAGATAGCATTTTTCCTACCTTCAAAATCTGGAACAGTAAAAGTGAAGTATGTCATAATTAATCTTCATTTCAGTACATTAATGAAAAAGTATATAACCTTTTCTAAATATATATACAATGTGTTCGTCAGGAGAGAGAGAAGGAGAGAAAGAGAGAAAGACCCTTGTATTATACCAGATGTCGTCAAAACGTGTTAGGGAAATATTATATCAGTTAAAAATTAATGTGAAATGATGTCCCACGGATTGGAATGTCATTGATGCTTTGACCTGTAGTTCTTGACACCACAGAAGAGGATCAAAGCATCTTTCATGGTGATAAAGCTGGCAATATGGAGGGGAAATAATGCCAGAGAGATTGATTAACTGTTAACATCTCCACCTGGTGCCATGAAAATAGCACACAGCATTCATAATCTAGGGTGATTTTCTCCTTCTGTGTCTACTTTTTTGCCAGCTGTAGTATTTGAAACAGTTGGTACTGATGGACACTTCCTTCCTCACAACATCTCCCAGGGTAAGAAGGAAGCTATAAGGCAATTTTTTTTCAGTACATATTTTTTTCAAGGAATGTATCTTACATTTATGTTAAATATTTTAAAAAGGCATTTCATATGGGCACAAAAATATGACTCGTCCCTTCCCCTTGCCTCTATGTCTGGGTTGACAGATACTCTACCTTGGTAGACATATTTTTCTTATAATATACGTGTGATATATACAGTAATATTTCAGACATGATTCAGGGGATCTCCATCCAATATATGTATAAAATCAACTAGAAAGTATAGTGAAATATGTTTGTAATTTCTCATTTATAATAATATATTTTACTAATATTATATATTAATATTGTAATATATTATGATTATCTTATATTATATATTACTTAAACATTAATTTTTACTTCAACTTAATATGTTGTTTAGGACACAGGATACTGCATCCTCATTTAAAAGTGAATTATGTTTACAATTTCCTCTTTATAATAACATATTTTTTCCAATTTTAATATCAGGTGTATCCAGATTAAGCAGAATGATTTTGCCATATTTATTCCTTTTCTATTGTCCATAAGATTTGGCATGATCTGTTTTTTGAAATTATCCTGTATTTTCATTTATAATTATTAATTGTCTATTATTTGAGACTTTGGACAGAAAAATAATAAGCAGTTAATTGATGACTGCATACTGAACCTCAGAGTCAAAGCATTCTATAATAGTCATACTCTTATTTGATAATGTGAATGTTACTTTCTTTGCATTACTGTTACTATTATTATTGCTTTATACTTCATTGCAGCAATTGTCTGATTTCTTTTCTTAATGTATTTATCGTCATTCATTGTTTATGAGATTTTTGTTTCTAGTCCTTATCTTAAACATTGTTATTGTTGGTAAATTTTAAGCCTTTGTAATTCTGTGAAGGCAAAAATTGGAGACCTAATAATCACATGTATATGTAAAAATAAAAATAAATAAATATTCATAACAGGTGGTGATGATTTGTTTCTCTACATATTGACATTTTTGTGTTTCAAAATCCAACTCAAGACCCATCATTCAACTGGCATTTATTTAATTCTAGTGACTACCTTTGAGATAAAATACAAGGTCTTCATTCTGAAGATAAGGAAACAGGCTCAGAAAAAGCTTTGTGATTTTTATTAACTCACCTAACTAGTAAGTGGCAGAGACTAAATTTCATCCTAAGGTGTCGGATTACAAGTCTGAAAAAGAGAATTTATAACAAAAACCTTAGAAGAAACCTATTTGAAAAAGAACTGACTTCTCAAAAGAAGGTTCTGTGCAGGGCAATGCCTGTTGCTCAAGGAGTGGGGTTCTGGCCCCATATGCCAGAGGTGGTGGGTTCAAACCTAGTCCTGGCCAAAAACTGCAAAAACAAACAAACAAACAAACAAACAAAAAAACCAAACTAGAACTAAAATCCTTGTTCAAAAACTTACCTTCTCTGAAGATATTTTGGGGTACACTAAGGAAGACATTCCTCTGGAAGCTTCACTCCCCACCCTTCCCCACCCCCAACTTCCCATTCCTAGTTTTTGGACTCACTCCACCGAGACAGCCAACTTCTGATATGTTCAATTCCAGGTATTTATCTTTTATGAATGTTCCATTGCATCTGGCTCAGTGCCTGTAGCTCAGTGGTTAGGGAGCCAGCCACATACACCAAGGCAGGAGGGTTTGACCCTGGCCTGCGCCTGCTAAACAATGACAACCACAACAAAAAAATAGCCAGGCATTGTGGCGGGCACCTGTAGTCCCAGCTACTTGGGAGTCTGAGGCAAGAGAATCACTTAAGCCCAGGAGTTTGAGGTTGCTGTGAGCTGTGATGCCATAGTACTCTACCGAGGGTGACAAAGTGAGACTCTGTCTCTTAAAAAAAAAAAGTTTTACAAGGATACACGTCAAATCTACTAAATGTAGAGTATAAACATCTTAACACGATTAAGAAAGTGCAGTGAAGGCAATGTTAACCAGTTTGTTGTAAGTATTTAAAATTATATGTAAAACCAGCACATTGTACCCCATAAACACATTATTGTACACAGCTATGATTTAATAAAGAAAAGTTCCATTGCATCTGAATGATACTGAAATGAATCTCTCTTACCCATATGTGTGCACATATGCACATAGTAACATCTTAAAATTCTACTGCATGTAAACTATGAAAACAGTGAATGGGGAGTTAAGGAAATTGCCAAAGACAATGTTTCACGAGTCTCCACCTAATGCTTCACATCTGGAAACCTGATGAGATATGGACTTGACATTTACTAAAACTATTGCTGCAAGAATGAGAGCCCTAAAAAGGGGCTGAATGGCTTGGGCCTCTGATGTGACACAGAGATCAGGGCTGTTTGGGTTATGACTCACCTCTTTTGCCCTTCAGAAGAGGTACCTGGGGCCAGGCACGGTGGCTCACACCTGTAATCCCAGAACCCTGGCAGGCCTAGGTGGGTGGATTGCTTGAGCTCAGGAGTTCGAGACCAGAGAGTTAAGACCCCATCTCTGCTAAAAATAGAAAAATTAGCCAGGTATTGTGGCAGGTGCCCGGTTTACTAAACTGGGTACTTGGGAGGTAGAGGCAAGAAGATCTCTTGAGCCCAGAGTTTGAGGTTGCTGTGAGCTATGATGTCACAGCACTCTATCCAGGGTAACAGAGGAGACTCTGTCTCACAAAAAAAAAAAGGGCTCAGCGCCTGTGGCTCAATTGGCTAGGGCGCCAGCCACGTACACCTAAGGTGGCGGGTTCGAATCCCCAGCCCGGGCCCGCCAAACAACAATGATGGCTGCAACCAAAAAATGGCCAGGCGTTGTGGTGGGAGCCTGTGGTCCCAGCTACTTGGGAGGCGGAGGCAGGAGACTCGCTTGGGCCCAGGAGTTGGAGGTTGCTATGAGCTGTGATGCCATGGCACTCTACCCAGGGGCATAGCTTGAGGCTCTGTCTCAAAAAAAAAAAAAAGAAAAAGAAAAAAAAAAACAAACCCCACTCCACCCTCCCTCCCCAAACCCAGAGGCACCCTAAATACCCTGGAGCTTATAGTCTTAAACTTTCAAGTCAAGGAAGTCTCTAAAATGGCTCACTTAAAACTGAAGCCACCTTAAGAACAGTGTTCTGAAATTTCTCTTTTACAAGAATAGAATAGGTATCACAATAATAATGGCATTAAATTGCTAACCTTTATCCATTGCTTCCCACGTGGTGGACACTGTAATGTGGAAAGTGGCTTATCATATTTAAAGACTCTGAGTGATCCTTTGTTAACAAATGGGGAAACTGAGGCTTACAGAGGTTAGATAGCTTCTCAAGGTCATATATCTGAGGCTATGGACTAAACATATGTGTTCCCCCCTAATGTCTAGTATGGCTATGCTTAGAATAAGATTTATTAAGGTTGTGAGAGTGGTCCTGATCTGATAGGATTAGTATCTTTACAAGAGACACCAAGGGTGCTTACTCTCACAAAGAAGAGGTCATGTGAGTACACAGGGAGAAAGCAGCTATCTGCAACACAAAGGGAGAGTCCTAACCAGACACCAACCCTGACAGCATCTGATCTTAGACTGCCAGTGTCCGTAAGAAAATAAATTTTTTTGTTTAAGCCACCCGGCCTGTGGTATTTTATTATCACACCCAGTGCTGACTAATAAACCTGATAAACCATTACACTGGGATTACAAGCACCAGAGCCCCTCATTCTTACTCATCACCTAAACTGCCTCCTAGAAATATTGCTTTTATGTTTTGACTAGCAGTAAGCTAGTGTTAATATTGAAATTGAGGTGCGAAATGATTTTAAAACTTGGCATTCTGGCATACTGATCTAGTCTAACATTGATTGTTGTTACTTAAGCAGTTTCACTAAATTTAGACCTCTGGAAAAAAACTTGTTTGGGCATGGAAACAGGTTGGAAATATTGCACCCAATAATAACAGTTGGACTTCTGGCTTATTAAATACTTCAGTGGGAAAGTATTTGCTTAAATCTCTGCCTGCTATTATAGTTGAAGTTTTGGCGATAGTACTTGCCCTTCCCTTGAACTTGCTAGATTTCAGAACCATGAGGAAGTATAGTTTGTTTGACAAATAAAAAAATAAGGTCAGGCAACTCCTGAAGAATTGACACGAAGAAGTGCATTTAGCTAAGTTCCAATAATTTAGAGAATGATTATCTGATGATCATTTTAGACCCTTTTTATTTTCTTTCTCTCCTTTGAAAATACTATGAGGAGCCACCTGGCTATTGACCACTTTCTTCTGCATTTTGGCTGGTCTCCTCTTACCTCTGCTGGCAAAATCCCTCCATGGGAAGTGGGTGTGAGCCCTTTCACAGAGGGCAGGGTTGTAGGGCAGAGCCTGTCAATAGATGGGAATGTGTCTGTCCTTGGCTCCACTTTCTTTACCTCTTGGGTGAAGGTCAAGTCTCCTTCTTATTTGGAAGAAAGCTAGCTTTGCATGCACTGCTCCTGGTCTCCTTCCTTGTTTCCAACTTGATTAGTGACTTATGCTTTCTGGAGGTAGCATTTTCTATATCCACTGCTGACTCTCTGTAGACAATCAAATGGGACTAAAGTTTAGATGGGTAAGAACAGCCCATAATCTCAACTGTAACCATCATTAACATTTGGAGTAAACTTCCAAATCTCTTTCTATGTGCATGTTTATATATAGATGCATAAAAATTTACATATACCAGATCATACTGGGTGTGTTGTTAAGGAATCTGAGTTTTTATCCTTCACATACTGTAGGTATCCTTGTCAGTATATAAAGCTATATGTTATCCTTTTGTAACAGTCTCAGGTAAGGTGGTGATTTAACCAAATAGTGGATATATATACTTTTTATTGTTAAGAACCCAATTGTTACTAATAGAACCTCTATGGAAAGAAGTCTGGAGAATTCTCAAAGAACTAAAAGTGGATCTTCTATTTGATCCCACGAACTCATTACCAGGTATCTACCCAGAAGAAAAAAATCATTTTACCACAAGGACATTTGCACTAGAATGTTTATTGCATCTCAATTCACAATTGCTAAGATGTGGAATTGACCCAAGTGCCCATCAATTCATGAATGGATTAATAAACTGTGGTATATGAAGTACTAGTGAGCCATAAGAAAAGGAGGAGACTTTACAACTTTTGTGTTTATCTGAATGGAGTTGAAACACATTCTTCTTAGTAAAATATCACAAGAATGGAAAAAAAAGTACCCAATGTACTCAAAACTAGTATGAAACCAATATATAAACAACTATATGCCCCCATGAAAGAAAAACACAAGTATAGTGTAGAGAGAGGGAGAGGAGAGGAGAGAGAGGGGAGGGGTGAGGAGGGAGGGCAATATGCATAATGTGAGGGTGTTCAGCAGACCCCCTGAGTGAAGGGCTCAACTACAACTTGAAATTTACCTTAGAAATGAAAAAAATGTAACCTAAACATTTGTACCCTCATATCAAGAAAAGAAAAAAAAAAGAACCCAGTTGTTAAGTTTTTTAAGGTTAATTCCAAAGAAAACCTGACTATTGGCATTAGAATGCCATATGCCCAAGAACAAGAAAGTATGAACTGACTTTGTGGGCCTTCCTTTTGGAGGGATTGGAAGTACAAAGCAGTCACTTTTGGAGGGAGGGCAGTATTCATGAAGATAATCTATCTTCTTTTATTATAGCATTATGGGGGAGGGAAATCTTTCTCTTGAGATTTTTCTCCCTTGAGGCTATGGAAGAGGCCCTCTACATAATTGGTCATAAAATTTCTGAGTGTCTATAAAAAGAGAAACTTTGTTTGGGCCTAGCCATCAGCTTGCTGATCTCTTGATGCTTCCAGAGCTGAGGTGGTGATGAGGAAGGAATGGGAATAGCCGTTGGAGAAGGGTAATAATTGCCCTTTTGAAGTTCAATTCCCTAAGAGTCATGAGTGTCTCATCCATATTGCTGGACCCAAATTGGGGTGGCAAAGGATAAATAGAATGTGGGCTGGGGACTCATGGGAGACCATTTCATTGTGAGGCCAGAAATGTGATGGATGTAGGCAAGTCTCACAGGAAATACCAGCACCTCTAGGCCTGCTGGGGATTGAGTATCGCAGCAGGAAGGCCTACTGGGGCCTCCAGCCACCTACATCTAGTCTGTGGTAGTCTGGAGGAAAGCTGTATGAGCAGAGATGACCAATACAATATGGGCAGCAAAACAAATCACTGCAGGTGGCCATGGAAGGAGCTATCTTTTAATGATCCCTAATCTCCTCCCTAACAGCTGAAGGGGAGGCCCAGGGAAGGGCATGTGTGTGAGAAAGTGGATGCCCACAACATAGCCTTACACAGTCTCCATGTCTTTTTTTTTTTTTTTTTTAATTTTATTGAATGGTAACTATGTACATTAATGCACTTCTGGGGTACAGTAGTGTGGGGTTTTCGCATGCAATCCGAAATACTTCCATCAAACTGATCAACACAGCCTTCATGTCATTTTCTCAGT
>CAUYQV010013439.1:0-15500 GCA_963574575.1 Galagoides demidoff | reverse complement strand
GGGACCACAGGCGCCCGCCACAACGCCTGGCCATTTTTTGGTTGCAGCCATCATTGTTGTTTGGCGGGCCCGGGCTGGGGATTTGAACCCGCCACCTTAGGTGTATGTGGCTGGCGCCTTAGCCGATTGAGCCACAGGCGCCAAGCCAGTAAATGTATTTTTAAGATAATTTCATGTTCAGTAAGTGCTAGTAAGTGATAAGTGCGATAAGAGGGACATCAAATGGGGTAACTTTGGAGAGTAAGGGATGAGGGTGTCTTTGGATCAGGTGTTCAGAGAAGCCCCGCCCAGAATCAGGTCACTTTGCTTCTAAGAGAATGAAGCATGAGCTTCTGGAACCTGGGTCCCTTCTAAGGCACTAGACCTGTTTTTATATACAGTTGTGTACTCTTTTTCTTAACCCTTTCCACCCCACAAGTTGTGTTAGCTGTAGGTCCCAGAAAACCTGGATGTGCCTCTACTAAGGAAGTGGTAAGTGAGGGACAACTGGGTGGTCAGAGTGCCGGCCAGGTGCAGACCCAGGGGAAGGGCCTTCCAGGAAGAGGTGGCCACATGTGCAATGGCAGGAGAAAGCTTGACAAGCTTGAAGGATACAGAAGAGGCCACGACAGTGAGTGCTGGGTGAGGGGGGTTGCGCCCTGTGGGGACTTACCAACTGAGTAAGCAAGCTCTTCCACTTTGCTCCTGACTGGTGCTGGGGGGTTACATTGTGTCCCCCTAAAAAAGACTGTGTTGAAGTCCAAAGTCACAGTACCTCAGTAAGTGATCTTGAAAATAGACTCTTTACTGATGTCATCAAATTAAAATGAGGTCATTAGAGAGGGCCATAATCCAGTGTGACTGGTGTCCTCACAAAAAGGGGAAAGCTGGGCACAGAAACGGTCAGAGACAGAAGAGGAGTGAAGACACAGGGAGAATGGCATCTGTGGCAGAGAATTGGAGTCATGCGTATACAAGCCAAGGGACACCAGAAATTGCCAGCCTCCCACCAGAGCTAGAAGGGGCAAGAAAGGACTCCCCGGGAGATTTCAGAGGGGCCACGGCCATGCCCGCACCTTTATTTCAGACTTCGAGTCCCCAGAAAAATAAAAACAACAAATTTATGTCCTTTATAGCCACCTAGTTTTTGATAATTTGTTACCCTAATTCCTAGGTGGGAAGACACTGAGGATTTTAAGCCTGAGAGTGACAGGATTTACATTTATACGTATAAAATGACTTCTGTCCTGTAAAGAGCACATGGAAAGTGAGTGGAAGGAAGGAAGCTTGTCTGGGACTTGCAGATCTTTGAAGACGGTGGCAGAGACTGTGCTTATGGTGTGGAGACGGAGAAGAGTAGATGGATTCTGAATAAATTTTGGCTGTTGATTCAACAAGCTATGCCTGTGGATTGGACAAGGGGAGTGGGGCAAGAGAGGGTTCAAGGAGGACTGAATCCTTGAGATTTTCTATCCATCTTTCCTACAAAGTAGTCTGTCTTCTAGCTTGAGAAACGTTTCCAGTGCCTCTGAAATCCTTGCTCGCCAATTTCATGGCACTCTTTCACTTAATAATCTCTTCTTTATAGACTTTAATAGCTTTGTAGCATCTAGTTCCCATGCTACGTGAGAAGCTATTATGCCAGATGGTTCCACAAATAATTATCGTCATACTTACATGAGTACTCTATTTATTTTTACTGGTTACTGGTGCATTTTTGAACCTATTAAAGCCCTAAAACTCTGCCAACAGGCACCTAAACAAGGCCCTATAATCTTAAAGAAGAGGGAATTTAGTATGTGGTTGCTGAGCTACTAAACTCTCCCCAGCTACACGACTGTTTCAGTCATTGAGAATTTAACGGAGGAGAAAATCAGAATGTATTGATTTCCTCTTCTGGCCCTAGGAAGAGGCTTTCTAAGTTGTTTTTGTGCTCTTTTGACGCACACGTCACAGTGTCTTTTAAGGGTTTGAGAGAATCCCAATCTGCTAGGTGAACACAGCACTGCATTTAGCTCAGGGTTTTTCTCTGAGTTAATGTAAAGACATGTGTTGAGCACAAGAGGAAAGGGGAACAGACTTTCTGTCTTCAAAGCCTGGGTGTGTGTCCACGCATGCCTGAATGTCTGCACGGCAATGACAGGTTATATTCAAGCACTGGGTTTTCTTTTTTTTTTTTTTATTTCTTATAGCATAACTATGTACATTAATGCAATCATGGGGTATAGTGTGCTATTTTCATATACATTTTAAGCACTGGGTTTTCTAGGCTGATTTCGAGGACTTCATTCCAGCTCTGTAGATTTTTGTGTATTTGCTCATAGCTTCTTTTTATAAATTTGTATGTGAAAATTTCCCTGGAAATTTGTTGCCTTTATTTTTCTGGAGACTTGAGATCATAAGCATCCCTTATGATTTTCCGTTCCCCCAGATCTGCTGCCGGACACCTCCCTCTTCCCTTCTCCTTTTCCTTTATTTCAGACTTTCGTATCCTTTCCTTCCTCCTCTCTTTCTACTAGTTTAGACAGAAGGTCAGCTGTTTGGGGGATCAGGAGTGTTAAGGGTTACAGAAACTTCCTTAAGCAAAAACTGTTTTAATAACGAACATGTGTCAAGGGGCCAAAAGGCAAATTCAAGAAGAGTTTGTAGGCAAAGACACTCTGTCAGAATAGGGCATTGGGATGGGAATGGCTGGATCTGGGTTTTATTTCTGACTGTTATTATCTCTGACTCAGATTTTTTTTTTTTTTTTTTTGGCCGAGGCTGGGTTTGAACCCACCATCTGTGGCTTATGGGGCTGGCGCCCCACTCCTTTGAGCCACAGGCACCGCCCCAACTCCAATTTTTTATTCATAGAAGACATAGATAGTGGTCCATGTAGGGAAGGCCAGATGGGAGGTAATATATGTGAAAAGACTTTACATGCTAGATACATGTGAGGTATTCCTATTAGGAAAGCCTAAGACAAAATACACACTGACTGAGAAAGGATTTACTGCTGGGTAAAACTAGACAGACAAATATATATGGTGCGATTTGCATTTATATGAATTTCCATTCAATCAAAACAAACCCAGAAGAAACAGGTGTGCGTTTGTGTACAGTGTGTAGCAAAGAGATAGGACAGGTGTGCTGGGTCTGTAGTGATGTTTTAGACGGTGGGCACTAGTTACCTGGGGAATGGGTGAGGTGGAAGAGGCTAAAGGGAGCCTTTCTCCTATGAACTCCCATATTGCATAACAGGTAAGTTTTATGTATAAGCTACCTTGAGCAACCAAATTTGAATAGCATGGGTCCACCTCGTATGTACCTGTTTTTCTGCCTCTGCCACCCTGAGACAGCAAGGCCAACCCTACCCCTTCCTCCTTCTCCTGGACAACTTAACAGGAAGGCAACAACGATGAAGACCTTAATGATGATCCATTTCCACTTAATATATTTTCTCTTCCTTATGGTTTTTTTAAATAACATTCTCTTTCCCCTACTTTACTTTGTTGTAAGAATATTATTGTACAAGATCTGACACTTAACTTTGCAAACTCATCCTAGACAAAGTGCTACATACCTCATTGCCAAGCATCACTAGGGTCACCATTGAGGTCCTCCCCTTGGGAAGCTGTGGACTGATGCTAGCACCTAGTCCACCCTTTGAAGAAATTGTGAAACTTTTCTCCTGGTATTGCAATCAGAGCTGTTGTTGTACAAGGTCTGACAATTAAGTTCATGAACTCATTCTAGAAAAAAGTGTTTCAAAGGGTAGACTGGGCACTGGCATCAGTGCACAGCTTCCCAAGGAGAGTCCTTTGAAGGTGATACAGTGATATTTAGCAATGAGGTATGTAGCACTTTTTTCTAGGACTATAGTTAAAAATAAAGAATTGTGACAGACTTACTTGCTTATCTGCTCAGCACTCAATTCACCTCCCTTCCAATAAAGAGGATTTTGATTGTGTTTGGGCAGGCAATAACATACCTAGAGCATTAGGTCACAGTCATGAGATCCTGTCCTCTCAAGATATTTTTTTTCCTTGTAGCTGGAAGCATCCAGGCGGTTCCTAAAGAGGGCTTTGCTTTCTTAAACTGAGCACAAGCATAGCTGACCCTGCCCCTTCTTCTTCTTCTTGCTGGAATGCAAAGATGAAGGTTAGAACTGCAACAACCATCTTCCTATCACAAAAGCAAGATGCAGAGAACAGCAGAATTGACCTTTGATTGAATCAATGCCATCAATGAGCCGTCTCCAAAATTCTTGTCATATGAAAAAGTAAACCTTTATTTGTTTAAGTTGGGTTATCTGTAAGTGCTGCTGAATGTCTCCCTAATATAGGAATGTATTAAAAGTATCTGCATACATACTTTAGTATGATTTAAAAACAGTTAATATACAACACATTTGAAGATAATTGTACCTATGCAATCGCGAAAGAACCCTGGTAAACTTTTGCAGAATATTAATATGAAACACAAGTTTGGAGAATATTCTGACAGGAAGTTGGGAAACAGAAAGACACAGTGCCAGAGATATAGGGCTAAGATAAATTTTGGTTAAGAAGGCAGGGGCAAGAAGATGCACAGAAATGTGTGGCAGAAACAGGCTGTGGGCGGGAGCCTCGAGGGACCACTTGCCGTGATTGTACTTCGTATGATTGCCAAGTATTTCCCATGTTCCTGCCCTATAAATAGAGTTGCCAGAGTTAAAGCATAAAACATAAAAATACACAATTTCTAGTCATATTTGAATTTCAGGCCAGGTGCAGTGGTGCACAGCTATAGCCCCAGTTATTCAGAGGCAGGAGGATTGCTTGAGCCCAGGAGTTTGAGTTTGAGGCTGAGGTTGCAGTGAGCTGTGATCCTGCCGCTGCACTTGAGCCGAGGTCACAGAATAAGAGCCTGTCTCTTAAAAAAAAAAAAAATTGGATTTCAGATAAACAAGGATGATTTTGGAATATAAATATCTAATAAGCAATATTACATGGGACATACTTATACTAAAAAAAATCACCCTTTGTTTCTCTGAAATTCAAATTTAACTGGGTATGTAGTCCCATATTTAATCTGGCAACCTAATTTTCAGGATTGTAGTAGAATTGTATTTCCTAACCTCCCCCCCAGCTCAGAAATTAACTAATTAATCCCTTCCTCAGTTTCTATTCTTACAAAAGGGCTCTTGTCAACCCTGTGCCCGGGGCTGGAGGAGTTCAGATTCTCTCGGCAGCTCTTGTCTTTTCCATCCCAGAGACATCAGTATTTAGTCTCAGTTTTGTGCCTTAGAGTTTAGGGTTTTCCATCTGGGTTTAGGCCAGTAGCCACTTTTTAATGTCCTTTTAGATCCTAAAAGCAGATTATTCAATAATTAGTACACGCAAAACCTTAAGTGAAATTTCAACAGTGAAACAAAATAGAAAACATTTATAGGACCCTGCATTCGGCTTCTAAGCAAATGTTATAAAATCGTCTTGTCCTATGTGTTCAATAAATGTGAATGGATTCAGCTTTTCACACGGTATCTGGGTAGGTAATGCAGGGAGGGTTCTAGAAACAGCAGGATCCTGTTGTGGCCAAGGCACACAAATAGGTCAAATTTAGTGAGTAAATAAGCTTAAAACAGGATCTTTGGTCTCCAAAAGTAGGTTATCCCTGCCTGTCAATTAGTTTTTCCAGGAGAGTTCATTCCTTTCTCTCAGTATGTGTGCTGTTGATTTCCTTTTATTGTCTGTGCTTTCTCCACATATATTTAAAGATAAAAAAGTGAGTCATGACATGTTAGATTTACTCAGACCCACTGTGGATTCTCCAGTGTGTTTTCTTTTATCCTTTCTCTAAGTGTGGGTGGGGGCCGGAAGCAGAAGGCAGGCCACTGAGAGAGGGCAGGCGGAGGCAGGGCTAGCTGGGGCCATGGGACTTCAAATCAGACCCCGGGTGGGTGTCACAGCTCTGCGGCAGGGCACCAGGCAGGGCTTATTCAAAGAGAAATGCCACTGGTGTTATCAGATGAGCCAGGATCAGCACCACGCCTGATGCGGTTTGGTCTCCCAGACCTTCTCCTGTAAATCTCTGCCTAAATTAGAAGCAGGAGAGATATTCAGCTTCAGATTTCTGCCAGGCTTTAATTAATCCTCTAGACACAAGCAGGATCTGTCTCACTTTCTCCTTTTCTTTACCAGCAAAATGCCACTTAACGAAGAAGGTATCTCTGAACACTGGTACATCCCTGACAAACTTTCATAAATACACCCAGCTGTTTCCCCCAGCTCAGCTCTGTGTAGCCTGCAAATCACTGATTAATTTGCACACAGCTGCTACAGTTTCTAGGGAGACAAGCTCCTGAGAAACATTCAGTGTTGCTGGTATTAAGCCTCTAATTTCCTTAAGTGAAAAGTTTCTAAAGCTGTTCAAATTGTCTTAGGAAGCTGCAAAGGCAGGGGCTCCTGGGCTTCCTCTTCATGCGTCTGACTCACTGTCTAGCTGAAAAATTCACTTAACCATTTTATGTACGCGCTGCTCTGCAGTCTATGAGTTATCCAACCTCTGTTTAGCATTTTCTCTTGAATTGTCTTTTGGAAACCAGTTTTCTGCAAGGTGTGAAAAGGAGACAGTGCATTGTCATGGACCTGGCCTTGAGTTTTAAAGTTGAACAGACTGGGGTTAGGGTTACAATCCCTGCTTCCCTTCATAGATCAGCCTCAGGCCCTGTACTTATCTGTGATAATCAGACTGACATGAAAAGACCCTTGGCAATATTTAATGAGATAGTATGTCTAAGGGGAACTTTACAGTGTTTTCAGAACCTTTTTCCTCACCCACTGCCTAAGGGAAATTTGGTGTCTTCTGAGAGAAACCAGTCTAGATAGATCTGGACCCTCTGGAATTATACTGCTAAGGACAGAGATTTACTCCTGGAGGGAAAAACCACAATTGCAGAAAGGTGTGAGGAAGGAGAAGGGTGTAAGAATGGATTGGATTTTGAGGAAGCATTTGGGAATGTGAGAAGAGAGGAAAGGAATGATAGACCACATCTGTGATCTACCAAAGGAAACAGAGCAGGAGGAGGAAAAGAATGCAAAAAACGAAAAGAAAACATTTTGCAGTGAATTATTAACAAACTTTCTGGAGCTTTCTTTCTTCTTTCTTTCTTTCACTTTTTTTGAATGTTGGAGCCACTGAGGAATTTTGTGCATGGAAATGCCATGGCCATGGCTTTGTTTCATGATCATTACAAAGCAGGGTGAAAGATCCACTGGGAAGGAGAGCCTGGGAGGAGGTAGTGTATCAGGATGGACTAGACAGGGGATGAGAACCTAGAGACTGGGTGTTACATGGAATATTTATCACTATACTGCAAAGGTTCTCTTCTTGATGACTTTTCCTCTTGATGAATATATCTTGTAATTCTTCAAAGTCTAACTCAGGTCCTGGCACTTCTTTCAACTCTTCCACCATTCTCAACCCTATCTTTTCTAAATTTCAGATTTCTGAATCATAGTGTGTTTGCCTTGGTTTCTACCCACCATCGTTGAGTTATTTCCTATGCCCAGATCCTTTTTTCCAATTAGATAGACCATAAACTCCTTAAAGGCAGTTGCTCTATTACTCTTTCTATTTTATCTTTGGTGCCAAGCACATTGCTAAAAACAAATAATTATTGGACTGATCTGATTTTCTGGATATACCATGCAGGGACAGTGGTATGAAACTATTAGGGTAGGATAAGAAGGAAAGTCATTTGGAAAATGGGCAAGGGACACAGATAACCTTTGACTTTACCAAGAAAATGGAAGTCACCCTTTAAGTATCTTTGAAGAATTAGGAAAAATCAATTTAATACAATACAAATATATACAATTCAGCTAAGCACTAACCTCTCCTGGTAGCACACAAAGGAACAAACAAGTCACTGTTTGAGCACACTCATCTGTAAGTTGCTCCTTCTTTAATTGAAATCTGTCCAAAGAAATTTTAATTTTTTAATATGGATGCTTTAGGTGGTTTTATATCTATTGGATTTTTATAACCTCATTTCTTCAAAAATCCTGAAGTGATACCTTGAGACGACTTGCCTTTAGTTTAAAGAAGACATTTTTTCTTGTTGATGTTTAATGTCTTAGGTTGAAGCAAGGGAAAAGAGTTTTATAAATAGAAATCAAGACCTCTCCCCTTTCCAAGAACATCAAAGGTGGAGTGTGTGTCTGACATCAATAATAGAGAAATGCAAAGGTGGGAAAATGTGTATAAGACAATAAACAGCTGATTTGACAGCTGTCAGGGATTTTGGTTTGTGTGTGCATTTTAAGAAATTAACTAAAAGAACTTTAAAAAGCACAGAGAAGTTCAGAGGTAAGGTTGATAGATAGCGAATATTAATTTTCCCAATTTCATGTGGATAAACTGAGATCAAGAAAGATGGTGCCTCTTGCCTTAGGCTCTTGGGGCAACAGAATGAGACTCTGTCGCAAAAAAAGAAAGAAAAAAAGCAAGATAGTGCCATTTGAAAACAACCAGTTACATGCTCTTTTGATCGCTGAGGAAATTTGGCTTCAAAAATATTTATCATATAAAATTTTACAAGATCTATGCAGGAAAAAATGTCTAGTCCTATAATAAAGAAATTAGTTGTTTTATAGACATATTTTTCCAAAGTTTCTTGAAAAAGCAGCCAGCTAGTGCGCTTGACTTCAGATTTGATTTTTAGGTATTTGATTTACTCACAATTTTCAAGAACTCTTCGATTGTATAAAAACAGATTGAAACTCAAATTCAGTTTCAACTTGAATTATAAGTGACCGAGAGTCTGAGAAGGTGCCATTTCCTTGAGATCAGCTTATACTTAACCTTATTTCTTCACAAAATGGAAAAAAAAATTTCTTTTTTGACTTTGTATGAATTTCCAGTACCAATATACATTCGTTGGTGTGATTCAGCTTTATCTTCTACTTTCTTATCTGCTTAAGAAGATGTAGTTTTTCAAAACCAATTTACTTAGCTAATTCTTTCCTCTATCATCCTTGTAATTATTTCCGATAGGCCTTGCCCAAACAATTCTTTCTCCACCTTGTGGTTTCATCTTAGCTGAAAGTTTGTGTCCGCAAAGTCAGTTGCCATGGCAATAGCTGGGCTGTTACCAGCTCAATATTATGGCATTGTAGTAAGAAAAGGAAAAGGGGAATGAGTGGGGGGTGAAGGAAAATATGCAGCCATTTCTACATGTCTGTTTTTAGGTACTTTCTCTTATCACTGTTAAAGTGAATTCTATTGCAAGATTCTTTTCTTTCAAAGAACTTGAGTTCTACTGTACTCACTATCTTCTGCACATTTACAATTTAATTAATATTGTGTTTATGCTAGACCACAGATTGTCTAGGACAATAATTCCTTAATTTGTGCATACATTTTGTAAACACGAATTGAGCACCTACCCTGGGTTAGGCCAGATTTCAGGAAATGATCCAACAGTGCACAAGTCATTTGAGGTCATGGCTGTCTGGGAGCCTGCATTCTAGTGGAAGCATTGGGCAGTAAATAGCAAATGCATTAATAAGATGCATTCTGATGAGGACATGTGGTATACAGAAGGTAAGATAGAGCACTATGATAGGGTGATAGGGATACTTTGGAGAAGGCACTCAGGGCAAACTTGAAGAGTGGGCATTGGATTTGATGCTGCAATGATGAGAAGTAGAAGGAGTTTGGGAACATCATAGAGAAAGGCATTCCAGGCAAAGGGAACAGCACATGTGAAGAAAATGAGGTACGAAATTGCTTGGAATTTTTTTTTTTTTTGTCTTGGAACTTTTAATGAAGAAAAATGCAATGAATCTGGGGGTAGAGAGCAAGAGAATGAACAGTAGGAGATGAGGTCTTGGAGGCAGGCAGGGACTAGTGATCAGTGGGGACCACTAGGACCAACTTCATGAAAGCATGATCTATTAAGTCACAGAGGTCTTTGGTTTAAGGCTCTGCTATGGCTATCTTGAAATTCTTAGTAATTTTATCCTTGAACTTGTGTTTTGCCATGGGGAATTGAAGGGGACAAAATATCATGGGCTAAGGAGATATATACAGTGTACCCATCTACTTTTCCTGTCTGATTCTTTGTATATAGCATTTTTGATGCCCCATGAATGCAAAATTCTGGGGGACCCATGAGGTGTGAAGCTCAGTATGATTCAAAGAAAAGCATCAATTAATTGTACAGTATCAATGATTAAGTAAGTGGAGTCACTGATGTCCCAGAGTGGCCACGTCCTCCATGGAAATGGGACTTGCTTTGAATGCAGAGAGAAGGCAGTGGCATTCTCGGAAATACTAAGGATTAAGGAGCTCTATCATACTGTCTCTCATTCACTTTTCCTCCTTTTATTAGTCAACTACTTACGAAGAGTCTGATAGCAGAGATGGAAAGGGAAGGGCCAAATTATAATTCCTTTTCTTTTTAGTTGTCCTTTATTCTTCAGTAAGCTGGAGGTAGAAAGTATTCCATTTAAAATTGAAGTAAATATAGTTAAGTTGTGCAGTTACTTTTGTTAGATGAAACATATATGCATTATACAAACTCCTAAATATAAATTTTGTAGTTCATGTGATTTCATATTAAAATTAAATGTGGTTATATTTACATTTCAAACGGACATTGTACAATGTAAAAATAAATGATAAAATTCATGTTAATAATTAAAATATTCAATTCTCCTTTACTGAGACCAACATTAAATAGCAAATATAAAACAGAAAGAGGGAGAGAAAGAAAGAGAGAGAGAGAAAGAGGTAGTAGAAGAAAAACAAATATACCTTATATTTTGGAAGATTTAAGAACATTCACTTTTTTCCCTAGCATTTCTGAACATGAGGCCCTGAATTTTATTTCTTCATTGGAATCCACAAATTTCATGGTGAGCCCTGGTGATAACATGAATCACTTGACAACAGCTTTTATTTCATAAAAGAACTTGGGAGACACTACTTAGTATTTCTGAGCTTCCATTTCAATTGCCCTGAAATGGATATAAGAATACTTGATGTGGTCAGCCATGGTGACTCATACCTGTAATCCTAGCACTCTGGGAAGCCGAGGTAGGTGGATTGCCTGAGCTCACAGGTTCGAGACCAGCCTGAGCCAGAGCAAGACCCTGCCTCTAAAAATAGCTAGGCAGGTGCCTGTAGTCAAAGCTACTTGGGAGGCTGAGCAAGAGAATTGCTTGAGCCCAAGGGTTAGAGGTTGCTGTGAGCTATGATGCCAGGGCATTCTACCAAGGGTGACAAAGGGAGACTCTGTCTCAAAAAAAAAAAAAAAAAAAAGAATACTTGATGAACAAGGTTGTAATAAAGATCATTTCACAAGATATTATACATCCCTCACTGAGATAAGTTTTATGTTTAGTAGGCATTCAATGAATGGTATATGTGGTACTTGTAAATGTACCCTATAAATAGAAGACTCATTGTGGACATGATTTATATCAGGGTTATACAAAACAGAAAAGGCATATCTCTATAGAGAAATTCTTGCTTGAAAGGAATGCAAGACAGAATGTAGCAATGTATCCTTGATAGTTAATTTTATGTGTTAACTTGATTGGGCTAAGGAATGCCCAGATAGCTGGTGAAACATTATTTCTGGGTGGATTTATGAGGATGTTTCTGGAAGAGATTAGCATTTGAATTGGTGGAATGAGGGAAAAAGATCACCCTCATCAATGTGAATGGACATCATTGAGTCTACTGAGGACCCTAATAAAGACCAAATGTCAGAGGAGAGGTAATTTGCTCTGTCTTCTTGAGCTGGGACATTCATCCTCTGTTTTTCATATTGGAACTCCTGGTTCTAAGGCCTTTGGACTCTGTGACTTATACCAGTGCCCTTCCCCCTTATTTCCCTCCACCCCCACTCCTTATTCTCAAGTCTTTGGTCTCAAACTGAGTTCACCACTGGCTTTCCTGGTTCTCCAGCTTGCAGATGGCATATTATGGGATTTCTAAGCCTGAAAATTGTGTGAGCCAATTTCCATAATGTCTCCTCTCATATATATAGAGTGAATATATATTTGCTATATTCATGATTATATTTAATTTTTTATAACAAAACCAAAAAGAATCTCTGTGTCAGCTAATTCTGCACATTTAGACTAGAAAAAGCACTTGGGAAATGATCAATTACAATACCTATATCTAGGAAATATATATATAGTGAACAATAGAATATATGTATATTCTATTGGCTCTGTCTTTGGAGAACCCCAACTAATACAGTATCATATAATACCTTGGCTTTAGGAAAGTATTTGATAAATTATCTCATGTTCTTTTGTTGAAAAGGGAGAAAACCAAGCTAGATGGTAATTCTAATAGATCAGAATCTATTGGTTCAGTAACTTACCTAGAGATTTGAATTAATGACTTTGGAAGCTTAGAAAGTGAGTTTGGGTGATAGAGCAGAGCTCTCTGTTGCTGGCCCTGTCTTGTTCAAAAGTTTAATTCAGTGGCTTCATTGAAGAGTTATCAGGTGTAATTATCAAATATGTGACTGATGCAATGTTAGAAGGAAAAGCCAAAAGTTATAGGGAACTGACATGTGTTTCAAATTATTTTTATAGGTTGGAATCACAAAATAAATCTAATAGGATGAAACTGAATATGGTTAAATGTTAGTTAAAAGTAAAATCATAGAACAGTGTATCCTAGCACTATCAGAGTTTCCTGCAACAGAGGACTTCAAGGTGAGAATCGGCTGTGAGCCATTCATTTAGCGTACTTTACTTAATAGCTATTAAGTTCCAATCCCCAGGCTGGTTGCTATCAGGAATATGAAAGTTCTAGAAATTGGAAATACAGGGTGAATATGGCAGATATGACATGACCTAGGCATGCTAAGTGAATAGGAGAATGGCAAGAAATGTTGATGCCAACCCAACACACGAATTTCATTTCTAAAGTATTTAGTTGAATCAAGAAGATAACAGACTTATACATAGTCTTATGAAGTATGAGGATTTATGTCTAACTCTAGGAAAGAATATTGCAAGATGCATCCAAAGGAGGGTAAATTGGATAATAAAATTTAAAAATTTTGTCACATGATGAATGAATAGAAATAACTGAGTGTTTCCCATTGATATTGCTATGATAATTGATGAAAGCTTACATATCAAAACAAAACCAAATGAAAAAGAAACTTCAAATCAGCTAATTTTGCATATTTTAGCCTGGAAAGGCACTTGGGAAATGCTCAATTGCTATCTTTAAGTATTTAACAGACTTTTATGTATAAAATAAAATTAGGCTTTCTCTTTGTTGAATCTTATTTGGAATCAGGACGAATGAGCAGACGTTACAGAAAGATAAATTTTGGCTCAATGCATAAAGTGTTTTTCTGCTAACATTGATCTTTCCACCAATTGAATTTTCCTTTTTGGGTCTAAGTGACCATTTTTTGGGCATGATACTAAATTAAAATGAAACTGTCTAACTTCTGTGGTTCCTGCCTGCACTAAAAATCTGTAACATTTTTGCGTAATTTAGTTCAATGGATCAACTATGTTGGCTCTTTTTATGTGTCAGTCACTTCATATGCACTCCAGAATATATGCAAGCACTCAGATGATATTTTGCATTCACTAAACTTATAGTTTACATGACCAATTAAAAATATATAACCAAGAAAGTTATCCCAAATTCATTCAATTTGAGTTAAACTTTGAACGAGGCAAGGATTTTAGTTTCAGAAATAGAAGGGGAAAATACTAGAACAGAGAAATATTGGGGTATAACATTCTTATAAAAACAGTTGGCAGACATTTAACTTTCGTAGCAACTCTGGGGTAGGTCCTGAGTTGTCTGGTACAAAGTGAGTTTTGTAAAGTCAAAATACAAGAGTGTTTGAAGTACCTCTTTCCATATGCTGTGGTAGGTGCATTAAAGAAATAAAAAAGGAGTGGGGATTATAGACACAGCTTTGTGAACGTTCCCGTCAGAGGTACCAAGTATTTACCCTACCCTCTCTCCTGTCTGAGTAGTTTCTTACACATAGATCACCCTTCTTAGTCCTGTGTGACCCTGGTACCCTGGCTATGGCTATTTGGAATGAGGACAAGGGTATGGGGGTAGGGTAGTCTGGATGGGAGCTGGCATGAGGGCTGAGTCCCGTATGGGCTCTCTGTGGAGAAATGCCTGGCTGACCCAACATGCTTTTTAGGGGTCCCATTTTTGTAATACAGAACATGGATAAAAGTCAGCTGACAGTAGCATTTTGTAGAAGCCACAACACAGAGAGGAGTGGCAGAGAACAGAGTCCATAAGGTAGAGAAGCATGATATGAGAGAGTGAGAGCAGGGGGGAAACTAGTAGGCAGGAGCAGCTGAGGTAGAGAGGGACGATAAAGTAGGTCCTGGCCATAATGTTAGACTGTCAGTTATTGTAGCAATAGATGCCAGGAGGATGAGAGAACAACACACACATTGAAGAGACACTTAAGTGTCAACTTCTCTGCTAAACACTGAAACTCTCATGGGAAATCAGAGAAGGGCAAGATCACAATGGGATGGGCAGTGAGGGAGATGAGGTTTAAGGTGGGTATGGATAGAATGTGAATTGCCGGCGATCCTGTCGGTGGAAAGGGGGAATGAGAAGGAGCGTGTGAGGAGGCACAGAGACCAGCATTTCTAAGACTGTTTGTGCTTTGGAAAAATGAAAACATGTCTGTGCCAAGAGAGGGCAGAAAAGGCTCATTTCCCAGAATCCATTGTTTGCTTTAAAATGTCAAAATGGCCTCTGTGGGACACTTTCACATGTAACACTCCATTCTATAGAAGATGAAGTTCCTACTGGACCCAGAGTACTCATGTCTAACACCTCTTGCTTGCTCTCTCAGTCCTCAAGGTCTTTACCACAGTTAAAGATTTTTGCATTCACCTCTGCTGTGATAGGGAATAAGTCTTGTTCTGATGGTTTTACACTCTCCAAAGACAAAAGTTTAAATTGTGAGGGTGATTTGGGGACTGTGGACAACTGACCATAAGACCAGGGTCAAGGGCTTCTAATCATTTTCTATACATAATTGAACTTTTTTCAGTTTGTAATGATTTTCTGTCTCTTTTGGCAAAGCCTGAACTTGAACCAAGAAGCAAATTGTTCTGACTCCTTCCACAGGTCATCTGACTAAAATCAAAGCTGTGTCAGTTATGGGCCTGGGGAGAAAGCATTGTTTTCTCTTGTCACTGATGTTAGCCTTTAAATTAGGGACTCATTACAGTGTGGCCGAGAGGTGTTAACAGAATTCCTTTTCTACTCCCCACGGAGGGTTAGAGAAAACTTTTCTAAATCAAAAAATTTAGTTGGAGCAAAAGCTCAGCGAATACATGACACACACAGCAAGGCCTGGTTTTTTTTTTTTGAGACGGAGCCTCAAGCTATCCCCCTGGGTAGAGTGCCATGGCATCACAGCTCATAGCAACCTCCAACTCCTGGGCTCAAGCGAGTCTCCTGCCTCTGCCTCCCAAGTAGCTGGGATCACAGGTGCCCGCCACAACGCC
>CAUYQV010013438.1:0-39527 GCA_963574575.1 Galagoides demidoff | reverse complement strand
TTTGAGCTCTTGACTTCAAGCAATTCTACCTCAGCCTCCCGGAGTGCTAGGATTACAGGTGTGAGTCACCATGCCCAGCCCCATTCTTTATTCTTGCCCATTATTTTCTAGACCTATTGCACAAAAAGAATGATTTCTTTCTCCAAATTCTTATTATAATAAAAATAATAGTATCTAATAATTTTGGGAATCTCACCATGACTGATGCTTTTTAATGTACCTACTAAGTTAATTTTATTAACAATATTCCAGTGAGGAAGGTCCTAACATTACCTCTATTTTACAGACGAGAGAATTGCATGTTCAGAAATATAAAGTGCTTTACTCCAGGTCAAAGTTAGACCTGCAGAATTTATATCACTAATATATTTGGCCTTCTTTCAACTCTCTACTACCAATTATGAGAATTTCAAGGTAGTATGGTCATTCATCAAAAGTCTCTCTAACTGTACTCCAGCCTCACTGCCCTCATGTTATATGTGAGATTATGAAATATAAGGATACCTTCCACAAGGACAGGGCTCCTTACATTGTAGCAATAACTTGGCATCTTTACACTGAAATGAAAGACACAAGTGAACTCTATGGAAGAATTTTCCTATAATGATCTGTATCCTGCGTCCAGTGGAAGGGATCTTGTTCCCTTATCACACAGACTCAACAGATGCTTAGGTTGTATTAAACAGCACTGAGATGGGGAAGTCCACTATTTACCTCTCAGTTTCCTACACTAGAACCCTGGCTGCCTTTCATTTCCTTAAACCTCTACATCCTTTACAGGGACTAGCAGCCACATGTATTTGATTTTTTAAAATAAGGTAAATATCCCCATGGCAGTCATTAAATACCATTCTTAATCAATCATTTCCAACTCCTTTAATTAATCCCAGGGGAACTTAAATTGATATGCATTATTTTTTCAGGACAGCATCATGTATGATTTTCTGATGCTTCATTTGAACCAGAAGTGAATTCTAATTCCCCAGAGACGTTTGATAACAGTTTAAACCACTGTGAACTTAATTACGGAATTAGAAATTAGATTTAAAAGTTGCCAAAGGGTGTAGAGAGTTTGGAATATTTTGTTGTTGTTGTTGTTTTAAGATGTTCCAGGACAGGGAATGAGCCCTACTAGGATTGGGGCATGAAAGGGATGTAAGTCCCCCAACTCCCAGCCTGGGTTGTGGTCACTGGGACCTCTCTGTAGTTAGAGCTCAGTGCAGCATTTATCTCCCCTTCCACCAGGGTGTGGAAGATCGCCCCACCTCCACCCACATGCCTGCTACAGGCACTTAACATTGGGGGTCCTGAGCTTGAGATTACCTGGCTCTGCCTGGCTTTGGCCTCAGCGTCCCAAAACAGAGTTCGAGATCCAGGGTCTTGAGGGTTCCACAATACAGTCTACCCCCTGGCACATACCCACGTACCCTCCTCCTGAGGGACTGAGGTTATCCACAAACTCCCTACCACCACCACCTCAGCTGTTCCTACCTGCAAGCATCACCTATTTGCCTGGAGGCTGGTCTGCAGCATTCATTACCGCCACTGCTAACACAAACACAGCACTTGGGACCCAGAAGAGCATTTCACCACCACTGCTACCACCTTTGCCTGTTCCCTGCCAACTTTCCGGGGGATGAAAAGCCTGCTCACCTACTTGTACATGGCTAGTACAGCCAGCACTCAAGAAAGCCACCCAATTCCCAACAATTAGCCTCCCTGGAACCACTAGCAGGTGCCAACTAAATCATCCAGGGCACAAAGAGAAGTATGCTTAACCCACACTCATTACCACTAAAAGCTGAGGATGGACCCATCTGACATAGGGTCCATCCTATGGACCATTTCTAATTCTGACACAGAATTAGAAAAAACTTTAACGTCCATATGAAGTCGAAAAGAGCCTTAATAGCCGGAGTCCTCCTAAGCAAAAGTAACAAAGCTAGAAGCATCACATTGCCTGACTTCAAATTATTTTCTTTGGCTATAGTAACTAAACCAGCCTGGCTCTGGTATAAACATAGACACATAGGTCCATGGAACAAAATAGAGAACCTAGAAATAAAACAACATAGTTATAGCAGATATATGAAAAATGCTCCACATCACTGATCATCAGAGAAGTGAAATGAGACGCCATCTTATGCCACCCAGTATGACTATTATTAAAAAGACAAAAAGTGACACATGTTATCAAGGATTGGACGAAAGGGAACTGCTGGTGGGAATGTAAATTCATGTAACTTCTATGGAAAACAGAGTGGACATTTCTCCAATATGGTCTAGCAATCCTACTACTGGTTATCTACTCAAAGGGCAAGAAATCAACATATCAGATAGATACCCATGCTCATCTCTTTATCCCAACTTTATTTATGATAGCAAAGATATGGAATCAAGGTAAGTGTCCACCAGTGAAGGAATGGATAAAGAAAATGTGATATATTTATGCAATGGAATACTATTCAGCCATAAAAGCAATAAAATTATAGCTTTTTCAGCAACACAGATGGAGGTCATTATCTTAAGTGACACAACCCAGGTTTAGAAAGTCCAATATCGTGTGTTTTCATTCATAAGTGCTTAAAAATGTTGTACACGTGGATGAAGATAGTGGAATGATAAACAAGGGAGACACAGAAGTATAAGGGGGTGGGAAGAGGGCAGGTGATGAAAAATGAGTTAATGGTCACAACGTATATTATTTGGATTTCTAAAACTCCAAAGACCTCGCTTGACCACCACACATAATCTATGCCTGTAACAAAATTGCACATATACAATTAACAAAATTAATAAAGACTTCTATTTTTTTTCTCAGCAATATTTTGAAAATGGTTTATCAAAATAAGTTAAAAAAGAACAATCGATACGGTACCATATCCACCACTTTGATTTCTTTGCTGTTATGTTGCCTTAGAGTTGCATCGATCATTCCTACTGGTCATAAAGAGCTCCCAAGGAGAATACTTCATTTTTCACACACTCTTTTATCAACTAAATTTTTTAAAAAAATTTTGTTTTCCCAAGAAAAAATATATCTGAGATATGATTTTCAGAGTATCTCAACAGATTTAGGGAGGTGTATTTTAGAATTTGGCCATGAAGTTATTAATGGGATATTTTCAGGAAAGAGTTACCTGAACAAATTTAGTGGGTTTTTTTTTGGAGAAGGCAAATTAAAATCAAATATAATAAAAGACCATAACTTAAGAGAAAATTATTTTTAGAGAAAAACACCTGCCAGGTATATGCTGGAAGAAAGATCCAGATGTCACACGCATAGAACTAACAAAGAAATGGTAAGTTTCTGAACTCCTATGTTCTGATCATTTTTTAGAACAGAAATATCAATCAAGTATTTGTACTTTATTACCCTGGAAAGTAAAAGCCTAAAAGGAACAACCTAAAGTATTTTATGATTGTCTTAAATGGTATTGTTAGTTGATATTTGTTGTTTTTTGTAGACATAAGTGTCGGTACTAAGCCCCAAGAGTTAGGGTACTTTCCTCAGGGATAGCCATGGCTACAAGGCAGGTAATCCATCTGGGAAAAAACATACAGAATTAAATATAAAAACTCATCAGGCTCTGTTTGAACCTCACTAAAATGAATTTGATTTAATGTCCAAGTATAAATAGAAGCCCAGTCTTCTAGGACAGGGGAAAAGCCTGCTTAGATCATCCTTAACTGAAGCGTATTTGGTTTCCGAAACTATCCTGGTGTTTTCCCTCATCCACGCTGTAAGTCTCCTAGTTTGGACAACTCTGAGAATTGTTGTGAGAACCTTGGAATTATTTATAATCTGAGAGTTATAATGTAGAAATTTAGGAGGACTGATCCTAACAGAAAACTCCTAGCCCTGTTAACTTTTCTTATATTATCTAAAATTTCTCTGCTAGATACTTAAACATGGTTTAATGACGTTTTCTTCCTCCTGTGTTTTCAAAAATTTATTGGTGTGTTTAGACATCTAACATCTAACTCTAGTGTGAACGAACATGGTTTTATTATAATTGCATTTAATCTTGATGGAAAAAAGCAACTCCCCATCAAGTATATTTTACTCTATGGGTTTATTTTTTATGTTTCTGACTTGGAATTTTTAAAAAATTTCACATTAATATGAGGGTACAAGTGATTAGGCCACATGGTTTGTATTTGTTGGGTAAAGTTCAAGTTTTTCTTGAGCCTTTTACCCAGGGGACGTGCTGTATCCACTTACATTGTGCCCCTTAGGTGAGAGGTTACCAGGCGATCCCTCTCCTGGATCTCTCCTCCCCTGTCCCTCCACTTGAATTTAATTTATTTTCCCTCATGTGAGGGTGTAGTTGTTTATCTGCTGGTTTCATATCAATATTGCACACTTGCTTTTCCATTCTTGTGATACTTTACAAAGAAGAATGTTCTTCAGCTCCATCTAGGTAAATACAAAAGATGGTAAGTCTTTTCTATGGCTGAATAGTATTCCGTGGTATACATATGCCACAGTTTATAAGTCCATTCATGAGTTGGTGGACACTTGGGTTGATTCCACAGCTTGGTGATTGTGAATTGAGCTGAGGTAAAAATCGCAGTGCAAATGTCCTTTTAGCTAAAGCTGCAGATGCTGACGTGGATGTGGAGGGAAGAGAACACTTTTACACTGCTGGTAGGACTGCCAACTAATACAGCCTCTATGCAAAGAAGTATGGAGAATCCTTAAAGAGCTAAAAGTAGACCGTCCATTAGCTCCTGCTATTACTAGGTACCCAGAAGAAAAAAATATCATTTAATAAATTTTTTAAAATGCCTGCCTTTTATTCCTCAGAGAAGAAATTTCCCAACTCGTGATGAAGATATGGGACTTTGCATGGGGGGGGGGCACTGCAAAGGGGAAAGGGTGTGGAAGGCAGGAAGGGCAGTGGGCAGACATCACATGAAATGGTCATCTGTTCCCAAACTAGTTTCCTTGCTTGGTGATAAGGCAATTCCGACCTTATCACTAAACAAGGGAAAAACTTTTCGGAATTCCCATAGCATATTTAGTACTGTATAATTTAGTTCAACTACAGATACATTAGGCTTCTGACACTTATTGCAAAGATAATCATGTTAACAGCATCATGCAGTTGAAAAAAATATTTTCTTAGCTTCCAGACACCAAGAATTCATAGTGAATGCCTAACTCATTCTGCATTTTCTATATGCAAGATTTAAAAATGTATGTTAGGCTTGGCGCCTGTAGCTCCAGCAGCTAAGGTGCCAGCCACATATGCCAGAGCTGGTGGGTTCAAATCCAGCTGGGACCTGCCAAACAATAGCCAGGTGTTGTGGTGGGCACCTGTAGTCCCAGCTGCTTGGGAGGCTGAGGCAAGAGAATCCCTAAAGCCCAAGAGTTGGAGGTTGCTGTGAGTTGGGATGCCATGGCACCCTATCCAGGGCGAAAGCTTGAGGCTCTGCCACAAAAAAAAAAAAAAAAAAAAAAAGAGGCAGTGCCTGTGGCTCAGTGGGTAGAGCACTAGCCCCATATACTGAGGGTGGCAAGTTCAAACCCAACTCCAGCCAGCTAGAGCAGCAGTGGCAACTGCAACAAAAAATAGCTGGGTGTTGTGGTAGGCACCTGTAGTCCCAGCTACTCAGGAGGCTGAGGCAAGAGAATCGCTTAAGCCTAAGAGTTGGAGATTGCTGTGAGCTGTGATACCAGAGCACTCTACCAAGGGGCAATAAAAATAAATAAATAAATAAAATAAAAATAATACAAATAAAAAAATAAAAATATATGTTAACCTAAAGCTAGTGTTAGCAATACACTTAATTTGTAAAAATTCATGCAGGCCTCAACGTCTTCAAATATGCCCTGGAAAATTAATGCATTCTCTTACCTCTCTTAGCTTCCTACTTGAATTCTCACCTTTTCAGTGGTTTGGGGACCAAGTTCTGACGACCTCTGCTAGTCAGAATATTGTGGGGGAGGAAGATAATGTTGGAGAAAAGTTTCGGGCATATCAAAAAAAATGAGATTATCATAACTCAGTACATCATGTGGCATATAGTAAGCGTTTACAGTTGAAAATTTAGGCTTTTAACCCACAAATATATAATGCAGTTCAATTGGATCACTCAGACTATAATTACGAGATTTGTTTAAAATAATAATTCCTAGAGTACAAAAGAGAGCATGGGTTAGAAATATGACAGATGTCTAAGTTTAGTGACAAATATTTTTGAATTTTTCAGATTACATCATGGTCAGTATATGTAATCAAATTTGAATATACTATCAGAAGCCCACATTTGGGTCTCCTGGTGATTGTAAGGACTTGGCCCACTGCAGATCTGCATAATAAGGTCACAGGCAGCCGAGGAAAAGGAGAGATAGGAAGTGTCAGGATGACCAGTAGGCTTGGGAAGTGGCTTGATGAGACAGAAGTAAGCAGGGGGGAGAGAGAGAGAGAGATCCAAGTGTGAGATCTCACTAATTGGAGAAGGTTCAGAATTTGAGTGGCTTGGCAAGAGGCCGGCATCTTGATGACCTAAAGATCTCAGCTAGGTGGGAGGTAATAAAGTCTTAGTAGCAGGCTTGGATTGGATTTGGGGCTCATGATGGTTGGAGAGAAAAAACAGTCTCAGGCCAGGAGAACAAAGACCCATTGCAGAATATGGAAGAGGTATGTGGTTTTGCTTAGCTAGTACTTTCTGGCTGTCCAGCCAGAGCTTTCTCTCTGCCCTGATTTCAACACTTTCCTGGAAATGGGGGACTAAAAGGACCTAAGAGAACTAGAACTTTTCATACAGACTGAATGAAGCTTCAGTGCCAGACAAGAGCTTCTAATGAGAGCAGCCAGCACTGTTCTCCATTTAGGTTGATTCCTGAAGCTGGGAGTGAGGGCCCCTGTTAAAACTCTGGCATGTTTCTAGAACACACAAACTTTCCGGTTGTCTATCTATAGAACTTATATGTATCCTGGAAAATCCTGCTCGGGTGTCACCTCTCAGAACACTCCCTATGCTCTTGGATAGAGAAAACTGGGCCTTTCTTTTCCTCCTTCCTCACTTTATTCATCTCTGTTATTGTCCGTATGAGGCCAAATTGCAGTATCTGTATGCACTGTTATCTCCGCCGCCTTACTAGCAGAGGTAACAGTGCATACAGATCATTGCACTGGATCTTTGAAGGCAGAGTGGATTCTACAATTTCAGTCCCCTCATCAGGGCTGGCAATGAACTTCCACCTGCAGGGACTTCTCTGAGGATCATGAGATTAAAAGAGTGGCAGTCCCCCCACAGTTATCTCACACCTGGGGTTGGCAGGAGTAGAGTTGGAAGAAAGCAGAACCTTGTGGGTAACATTGCTACTTTGAGATTTTTCAAGTGTTCTCTGTCTTTCTAGGAGAGACTCATGGGAGATGTAATGGAAAGGTACAAGCTCCCCACCTTGGGCAGCAGGTAATCTTAGTTCCATCTCAGTTCTGCTACCAGTTGTTTGGGGGATCCTGTTATCCACAAGGACCCACCACTAGACAGCCATATACTATTGAAGTGTGGCTTCCAAATTCCCCACAAACGATCCATGGAGCCTTCACTTTCAGACAATTCCCATATTGCCTTTGTTCTCACGTTGCAGACCCAACATGATGGGAGGCGTACAGAGGGCACCTCCTATCTGAGAGAGATAGGTGAGGGTGGAGCGCTTCAAACCCCAAGTCCTGGAGCTCCCTGTTGGATTATTCTCCTTGCTGGTCTGTTTAAGCCCAAGGTTGGCTCTGCTGACAGTCTAGGGGGTGGGCAGGGCATGGCTATTTGAAATCCATCCATTATAGCTTCTTTCCCCATATCTTTTTCTTTTCCCATATCTTAACGTCTGGGGAATTGGGGCGGACCTCGGCCGCGTGCAGAGGTTTGTGTTGGCTCTCACATGCTCTCTGTTTAGTGCAACAGATTCGATGATCTCCCAAACCCTTTCTGCACAAACGTGCTGTGGTTTCAGGCAAGCTACCGAGGCCACAGTGTGCAGGATGGATTTAGAGAGACCTGCCAGGCGGCTGCCACAGGCAGTGAGGCGTGAGGTGTTGAAATCCTGAATTGGGGGGTTGGCAGTGGGGATGGAAGGGAGCAGATGGAAACAAAGACCATTTGAAGGAAAGATCAACACACTTTAGTGACTAACTGGAGCTCCTGGATGAAGGAAGGGAGTGAGTGAAGGATGACTATAACCTTTCAGAGCAGGAACTGTACAGCTATGTAGTTTTAAAAGCTCACTCATACCACGGGTTTTTAGATTCTATAAATTAAGATGATTGGCCTAAAGGGCACAAAAGCAAAGCAGTGGACAGGGGTGGTTTGGGGAGAGGAATTACGAATATGTTAAGTAAGAGGTGATGGTAAGACATCCTGGCAGAATTATCCAGGAAGAGTTAGAAACCCCCATCTCCAAATTTGGCAGCGAGGTGTCGACTGAAAGCACACCCTGGGGAAGGCATGGGGGCCCCGGAAGCTTCTGAGGGAGGAGGATATAAACAATGGGTCTGTGACCAAGGACTAAGTTTGGGAGAAGCACTTCCAGAAAAGTTTTAGAAGACCTGACTTTGGTAATGTACACAAAACAAAATTTGCCTATCTATCTATCTATCTATCTATCTTCTATCATTGAACTCATTTGCTAAGGAAGAAGTCAGTAAAATGGTGCAATGAGTTCCACTGAGAATTCAAAGTGCCACACGTAGCCTAATTGTATGTACTCTTATGTTAATCCAAAAACAAACACATGATAAAAACCCAAAGAGCTATAGGTACTAGGCACTAAAGAAAATTGGCCATTTTAACCATTTTAAATCGTACAATCCAGTGGTATTTGGTACATTCATCATGTTTTGTATTCATCATCACTGTCTAGTTCCAGAACATTCTCATCAGCCTAAAAAATAACTCAACACCTATTCAGCTATTCTATCCCCCTCCCTCTTTCCCCACAGCCCTTGGAAGCCACTGATAGGGATTTGCCTATTCTGGACATTTCATATAAATGGAATCACACAGTTCGTGGCCACTTTTATCCAGCTTAGTGTGATATTTCAACATTCTTGCATGTATTAGTGCTTCATTCCTATTTCAGACTGAATAATACTCCATTGTATGGATATACCACGTTTAGTTTATCTATCTGTTTGTTGATGGACTTTTGTTTTTTTTCCACCTTCTGACTCTCATTAATAATATTGCTGTGTTTGTGCACAAGATTTTGAGTGGACATAATATATATTTTCATTACTCTTAAGTGTTTATTCACCTAGGAGTAGAATTGCTAGGTTGTCTGACAATTCTGCCTTTAACTTATTGAAGAGCCACCGAACTATTTTCTACAGTAGTTGTACCATTTTACATTCCCATCAGTAACGTATGAGGATTTGTTTCTCCACAACCTCCCTGATGTTTCCTGTTATTACTTTTTATTATTTTTTAATTTTTTGAAACAGTCTCACTCTGTCACTCTTGGTAGAGTGCTGTGGTGTCACAGCTCACAGCAACCTTAAACTCTTGGGCTTAAGTGATTCTCTTGCCTCAGCCTCCCAAATAGCTGGGACTACAGGTGCCCACCACAACTCCCGGCTATTTTTTGTTGCAGTTGTCATTGTTGTTTAGCTGACCCAGTAACCACTGTGCTACAGGTGCAGAGCCTGTTATTACTTTTTAATCTAGGCATCTCAGTGGGTGTGAAAGGGTATGTCATTGCAGCTTTTATTTGCGTTTCCTTGATAGCTAATTATACTGAGCATTTTTTATATGCTTTGAATAGGCATTTTTCAAAGATATACAAATGTCCTCATCCATTGTTAAATCGAGTTGGTTTTGAGTTGTAAGAGTTCTTTATGTATTCTAGGCACTAGACCACCTCCTGCTTTTGAAGTGGGTTCTGAAGGCTAAGTGGAAGTTAACTTGGTCTCAGTGAAGAATCCTGGGAGAGCCTTTCCAGGCAGAAAGCATGGTCATACCTGCTATATAGTCAGTTCTGGCTGCCTTATCAAAATACCGTAGAGTGAGTGAGGTGGCCTAAACAACAGACATTTCTTCTCTTTTCTTTTTTCTTTTTTTTAGAAACAGAGTCTCACTCTGTCACCCTTGGTAGAGTGCTGTGGCATCACAGCTCACATAACCTCCAACTCCTGGGCTCAAGCGATTCTCTTGCCTCAGCCTCCTGAGTAGCTGGAACCACAGGCACCTGCCACAACACCCGGTTATTTTTTGTTGCACTTTGGCCGGGACTGGGTTTGAACCCACCACCCTTGGTATGTGGGGCTGGCGCCCTACTCACTGAGCCACAGGCACTGCCCCAGACATTTATTTTCTAATAGTTCTGTAGGCTGGAGGGCCAACATCAGGAGGACAGCATAATTGGGTTCTGGTGAGTACTTTCTTCCCTGACTTGTAGACAGCACCTTGTCACTGTGTTCTCACAGGAAAGGGGGGGAGACATCTATGATGTCTTTTACAAGAACATTAATCCTATTACTAGGACACACCTTTATGACCTCATCTAAACCTAGTTAGTCCCTAAAGGCCCTATCACCAAATACTCTCATGTTGGGAGCTGGGGTTTCAACATAGGAATTTGGAGGTGGTGAGGGGATGCAAAGATGTAGTCTCTAACTCCTGCAAAGGATCTTTGGAGGATAGGAGTATGGTGAGTGAAGCACTGAGCCTAGATCTCTGCCACTGGATTCCAGAGAGCAATGATGAGACTGGTCCTTGTGAGGCTGGTGGCCAGAGCCTGAAAATCAGCTGTTCTCCATCTTGGTCTTGGATAGCAGAAGATCTTGTAAAAATTCAGATTCTGATTTAGTAGCTCAAGGAAGGAGTTGAACTTCTCCTAAGTTCCTAGGTGATAATTGTTAAGGATGGTAATATTTTCTAAAAGCTAAGAAAAATTATGGAAGGATTTGGAAATTAGAGCGGTAAGATCAACTTTAAGTTTTTAAAAGATCAATCCAAGTGAAAATATATTGGACTATGTATTAGAATGGAACAAAATCTATCTTGGAAAATATACTGGAATGGAACAAAAAATGGGGGAAAAGTTAACAATTGAATTAATTATGGGTAAATAAATTAAGGTCTGTACATTCATGTAATGGAATGTTCTATAAACACAATGGTTATGAAAATATTTTCATGCCATGGAAAAATATTTATGGGATGATACTAAATAAAAAACCAGAAATCAAAATTATATATGTGAACTGGTTTCGGCTTTGTCAAACCGTGTGTGTAAGAAGAGGCAAACACACAAACCAATCTGTTAATGGTGACTCTGGGGAAGTTGAATGGCGCTTGATGTTTGTCTTTATTTATGTTTTTCTCTGTATCATTTTTCTACCATTCTCACTTTTGCTATTTTATTTAAACAATTAAATAGATTACTTTCCAAACAACAATGGAACATTACCAAAGTTATCAAAGACCTGGAGATTTCTATCTGTGAATCTTAAATAAAATTCTACAAAACTGCAGGTCTACTACAGTGAATAGAAGACTGGGAAAGCTCATTTCCGGGCCCTTCTTAAGGTGCCACAGTCTTGCTGGTTGTCAATTTCACACATGCAGTTTCTATCCATTCAGAGCTGACAGCTTGGATTTCCCCCTCCATTGTGATAGCTGTTCCCGCTCCTGGCTTCCCTGGGCTTGCATTTGGTAACCTTTGCCCTTTTACTTGGTACAAACCAAAATGCCATCTTTGGAAAACTAATGTACCAGAGAAAATGGTAGCACGAAGCCACATAACCTACTGTTCTTTTCCTTTCTGTTTGTGAGGGTTATTATTGGAGCTCATTTTAGAGAATTTCCAATTCATTCAAGATATCATCGGTTTAAATATTTCTAATGGAAACAAAGCTTTTGATGTTTGGGTTTAGAAAGCTGCCTGGTCTCTTTAGATTTCAAATTTTCATACATTGACACAATTGATCAAAGACTTTATTTTAAGACAGAGAAAAAAGGCAATTTACTTTACCTATAGCTGTTCTGTGTTCTCAGCATTATGACTGCACTCTTGTTGCTGCACCATCTCCTTGTTTGAAGACCTTCTTTTTTACTAACATACAGTGGCTTCTCCTTCTTTTTGATCAGTCTGAGAAACCAGCTGGAAACAATTGAGAGTGACGTCACAAATCTAGCATTATGATTTCAATGTAGGATCAAAGAATGCAAAGGAAAAAAAATGGAGTGGAGAAGCTTCATTTCAACTTTAAGCACAAATATCTAACAGAGGAGGAAGAGGCAAGAAAACGTGGCAAAGAAGGATTATTGACGGGCATTAAAGTCAGGGTAGCTGGTTTATCTCGAGGTTTAAATTAGTTAATATTCTGACATTATTTTCTGCAATGATTATGGGGGAAAAGGGAAAAATTGTCATCTAGAGATAGGGCTGACTAGTGATGCCCAGGTTAAAAAGACTTTGTAGCATTAGGTTGGCAGAGTATCCAGAAACTAAACGCAGAGGACTGTGGAAAGTGTCTTAAATGGAGGTTAAAGGTCATAATCAGGACAACAGGCCTGGAATTTGAAGGAATTCATACTCTACTGAAGAATTCACTCATGAAAATGACAGATGGCTTACTCACCAGAGAATATGGAAACTAAAACTGAGCCACCTTTGAGGAGTAAGCAAATTATTAGAATGACAGATTTCAGGCAAGTGAAGGGCTGAGAACACAGAACCTTCATGTAAATGACCCTGTAATTATAGCTAATATGGAAAGTGGCTTCCTTATACTTCTAGAAATTGAGCTTTCAGAACCTGCTGATAGTTGGCTCTTAAGATATTAGCTCAATCTGGAGAGAAACATATGTTTCTAGCTGGCTAGCACAGTTCATCTCCCATCTGTGGATTTTAGCCAGAAGGTAAATGAGGTGAATGAATTTCAGGGAGGGTGATGGTCTGGCAACGGGTAAGGAGTTTTATTTTTTTATTATCTTTTTTATTATTTATTTTATTTTATAAATCATTGCTGTGTACATTAATGCAATTATGGGGCACAATGTGCTAGTTTTATATACAATTTGAAATACTTTCATGAAACTGGTTAACATAGCCTTCACTGCATTTTCGTAGTTATTGTGTTAAGACATTTATAGTCTACACTTAGTAGATTTAACATGTATCCTTGTAAAATGCACCATAGGTGTGGTCCCACCAATTACTCTCCCTCTACCCATCCTCTCCCCTTCCCTCCCATCCTCTCCTCTTTCCCCTCTAAGGAGTTTTAGTTGGAGAAATCAGAGAGTGGTAACTCCAACACTCTTTTTTTGCTATTTAAATCAACAGCCCTGCATTTTCCAGGATTATTCCCAAATACCATGTAGTTGTATGTCTTATCAATAAAGGTGATGTATTTAAGTCATCCTCATACGTACTTTACTATCTTTGCAAAATATCCTTCTACCAATAAATTTAGTCATTAGTCAAAAAAATAATCATTATGAGACTGAACGTTCCAATTTCAATTTGGAAAATGTGGTCATGAAAATACAGACATTCATGAACTTCCTTTGGTAACCAAGCTATGTCCAAAGAGATTTTCTTCTGCATAAGTTACTCTCATCACCATTGAAGTTACTCAGCTAGTCAATTGAAGTTAATCTTGCATAATAAAATTTCAAACCTTTGATTTTCTGTTGCCTCTCCTCATTTAGTTATAGTATCTCCCCAAAGAGATACCAAATAGAATCTTCTTTTTCTCCTCTTCCTCCTCTTCCTTATTATTATTTTGAGACAGAGTCTTATTTTGTCACCCTGAGTAGAGTGTAGTGCTATCATCATAGTTCACTGCAACCTCAAACTTCTGGGCTCAAGCAATCCTCCTGCCTCAGCCTCCAGAGGTGATGGGATCACAGACATGAGTCACTTCACCCAGCCAGAATCTTATAATTATTATTTGTTTTTAGGGACAACATCTTACTATGCTGGTCTGCAACGCCTACACTCAAATTATCCCCAGGCAAACACCACTACCAAAGGTCCAGAATCTTATTTTTTTAATGCAAAAAAGAAAGTCATACTTACAGAAAAAAAAACACACATGCACACACATTAACAAAGAACATACCCATAACCAAATTCTGCTGCCCTTGGTGGTGACTGTAGCTCAGTGGTAGGGTGTCAGTTGCATACACGGAGGCTGGCAGGTTCGAACCCAGTCTGTGACAGCTGGAAAAAAAAAACAACAAGGACAACTGCAGCAAAGAGATGGCCAGACATTGTGGCAGCCACCTATGGTCCCAGCTACTTTGGAGGCTGAGGCAGGAGAATCGTTTAAACCCAGGAAGTTGAGGTTGCTGTGAGCTGTGACACCATGACGCTCTACCCAGGGCAAAAGCTTAAAAAAAAATTCTGCTGCCCACAATTTGATGTGAGAATTTTTTATACTAAATATTTTATTATGTGCTCTTGCTAGTGTCTATAAAATAATTATCCCTGTGAAATAAAAATTCATGAAAATTCAAAAAGGCAGATGTTAAGGCAGAAAGCATAGAAGTTTGTATATTATGGCACAGGTGTTAGAGGGATAAGCTTTTGTATAGACTTCAAATTTAGCTCTCTTTTGCATATTCTTTTTTTTTTTTTCTTGTGCATATTCACTGGTTCTTGAGAAGTAGTTTGGGAAACCTTTAAAAGATTTACTTTACTACAAAAAGGAGCAGACTTTCTGGGGTCTGAGGGATTTGTACCTGAAGCTTGTCCAGTCATCAGGGGGTCAACTTCAAGCATTCTGGAGATAGAACTGTTTCAAGTTTATGGCTGCCTGGGAAACTTTCATGAAGTTGAGTCCAGTCTCCAGGACTCCACCCAGAGCTGTTGAACCATTTTCTTTATAGTAGAGATGCTGGAGGAACCAGATATGGTCCACCCAAGAGCCAGCCTGATTTCTGGGTGGGTGGGTCATGGGTCTATGGTGCCAGATGGCAGGGGAGTGGGAAACCTTGATATGAAAATGTTTTTTTTTTTTTTTAATTGAGACAGAGCCTCACTTTGTTGCCTTTGGTAGAGTACTGTGTCATCACAGCTCACAGCAACCTCAAACTCTTGGGCTCAACTGATCCTCTTGCCTTAGCCTCCCAAGAAGCTGGGACTACAGGTGTCCACCACAACTCCTGGCTATTTTTAGAGACGGGGTCTCAGTCTTGCTCAGGCTCGTCTGGAACTTGTGAGCTCAGGCAATCCACCTTACTTGGCCTTCCAGAGTGTTAGGATTATAGGCATGAGCCACCGTTCCTGGCCTGATATGAAACTTTTTAACACTTGTGGAAGACATTCCTGTACTAGTGGAAGTTCACAAACTGATCTCTGCACTCTTCTTCTGAGACTGGTCAAGGCTTCAGAATCCTTCTTAACACAGTACTCTAGGAGCTACTAATGACTTGAAGGTTGCACTTGAGTCCAAAAAACATTTGCTATCCTGGCTTTGATGAAGAACATTTCACTCTGTTGATAATTTTGGAGTATATATGTGATTTTGTTTAGAGATGAAATGGTTTCGCATTTGCTTAGCAAAACTATGAATTTGTACACAAGACATTCTCAGTTTACAAATGTCCTGTTTGTATGTCGTCTGAAACTGGTAACCTACAAACACAGCAGTTGTGAGTGGATCCTCAAGGAAAGTAGACAGTATGTTTACCTATTTCTATCAGCGCAGCAAAACACTTGAAAACCAAATCTTGTAGAGTGTGACGCTTCTGGCTTCTATTTGCATCTTCATCATGTATTAAGCTGTGTAACTTCCTTTTTTAAAGCCTACTTCCTTCATTTGTAAAGTGGAGTTGTTTTCAAAATTAAATATGGTAGCTCAGGCAAAACATTCCACATGGTACATAATGCACGTTAAGCCCTCCGTAACTGTTAACTTTGATTTAACAGAGAGAGATATTTCTGTTCCTAGTGAAATGAAGAAAATCCTAGCCAATTCTAATTTTTTTTTAAATAAAATTCTTGGCAACTTTAATTTTTTTAATTAGATGCCACCTGGATATCAGAGTGTGCTAATGCAATGCAGGTGGTACAAAAGAAAGTACAACAAGACCTAGAAACTATTGGCCCTTGGCCTGATTGGTTTTGAATAAATTATTGAACAAGTTATTTAATTTTGCTGGATTCTCAGTTGCTCACATGTGAAGTTGCGATTCTAAGATGTTTGCTATTACACGGTATTATTTTAGAGGGATTTGGAAACTGGAAAATAAGTGAACTAAGCCCTCACGTCCCAACTCAGTAGTACCCTCCTTTAATTCCCTTCTTCTCCCTTTCCAGGCATGAGCACACGCAACCACTCCCACTCCGAGTATCTATCCAAGTCTTGCCCATTCAAGTCTGGTCAGCATGAAGTTAAAACTTTTATGTGGGGCAGCGCCTGTGGCTCAAAGGAGTAGGGTGCCGGCCCCATATGCTGGAGGTGGCAGGTTCAAACCCAGCCCTGGCCAAAAACTGCCCCCAAACCCCCAAACCAAACCAAAACAAACAAACAAAAAACTTATATGTGAATCGAAGAGAAATGAAAATATGTGCCCATACAAGGACTTGTACACATATGTTTATAGCAGCATTACATGTAATAAGTAAGAAATGAAGATGACCCAAATGTCCACCAGTTGATGAATGGATAAATAAAATGTGGTATATCCATAGAATACAATATTATGATCCCAGTGAGAATGGCTCACTTCACAAAATCCCAAAACTGCAGATGCTGGCATGAATGTGGAGAGAAGGGAACATTTTTACACTGCTGGGGGGACTAATGCAACCTTTTTGGATGGAAGTATGGAGAACTCTCTAAGAACTCAAGCTAGACCTCCCACTTGATCCTGCAATCCTATTACTGGGCATCTACCTAGAAGGAAAAAATCTTTTTATCATAAGGACGTTTGCATTAGACCGTTTAATGTAAATTTACAATCGCCAAAATGTGGAAACAGCCTAAATGCCCACCAACCCAGGAATGGTTTAACAAACTGTGGCGTATGTACACCATGGAATACTGTTGAGCCATTAAAAAAATGGAGACTTTAGTCTTTGTATTAACCTAGATGGAAGTGGAACACATTATTCTTAGTAAAGCATCACAAGAATGGAGAAGCATGAATCCTATGTACTCAATTTTGATATGAGGACAATTAATGACAATTAATGACATGGAGGGGGTGGGGGAAGGGGAGAGCAGAGAGAGGGAAGAAGGGAGGGGGATGCAGTCTTGGTACACACCTTTTGGGGGCAAGACACGATTGTAAGAGGGACCTTACCTAACAAATGCAATCAGTGTAACCTGGTTTCTTGTACCCTCAATGAACCCAACAATTAAAAAAAAAAAGAATACAATATTAATTGGCCATAAGAAAGAATAAAATATGCAATGACATGGATGAATCTTGAAAACATTATACTGATTGAAAAAAGCCAAACATGAAAGGGCAAATATTATATGATTACACTTATAAAAAAATCCAAATAGACAAGTCCATAGAGACAGACAGTGGATTAGCGGTTGCCAGGTGTTGGGGGCAGGGGAAAGGGGAATTACTGCCAATGGGTGTGAAGTTTCTTTTGAGTGTGATGAAAATGTTCTAAAATTGACTGGGATGATGGCTGCACATCTCTGAAGATACTAAATATCTTTAAAACACACATTTGAAATGGATGAATGGTAAGGGATGTGGGTTATAGCTCAACAAAGCTGAATTTGAAACAAATTCTATTGGAAAATAGAGAAGACAAACCAGTGACTCATTTGGTTTCTGGGTGAGTTTCTAAAGAACTTCCTGTGATACAAAACAAGCTTGTCTGAAAGGGTCTGGATCTTCTATTAAGGACAAAAGAAATAATTTCTTAGACAAAAGCAAAACAAAGAGAGTATCAGCAATTGGGTTTTGTAATAGGAAAGGTGGTCAATTGAAACTTTCACTCTAAAAGTTAAGGTGACTAGCCAAACCCATCTATGTCATGTATTCTTAGTTCTTCTATAGAGATAAATGAAAATAAATCTGCTTTGAGGGTTCTAACCATTTACATGTGCTCCTCGGGGTGGTGCCTCTGGCTCAGTGAATAGGTCTCCGGCTCCATATACTGAGGGTGGTGGGTTTGAACCCAGCCCCAGCCAAACTGCAACAAAAAAATAGCCGGGTGTTGTGGTGGGCGCCTGTAGTCCCAGCTACTCAGGAGGCTGAGGCAAGAGAATCACCTAAGCCCAAGAGCTGGAGGTTGCTGTGAGTTGTGATGCCACAGTACTCTACAGAGGGTGACAAAGTGAGACTGTCTAAAAAAAAAAAAATGTGCTCCTCAGTAAATTTAAATTTTCAGAATACTTTATTGAAAATTTCTAAAGACAGCTGGGCGCCTGTGGCTCAATTGGCTAAGGCGCCAGCCACGTACACCTAAGGTGGCATGTTTGAATCCCCAGCCCGGGCCCGCCAAACAACAATGATGGCTGCAACCAAAAAATGGCCGGGTGTTGTGGCGGGCGCCTGTGGTCCCAGCTACTTGGGAGGCTGAGGCAGGAGACTCGCTTGAGGCCAGGAGTTGGAGGTTGCTGTGAGCTGTGATGCCATGGCCCTCTACCCAGGGGGACAGCTTGAGGCTCCGTCTCAAAAAAAAAAAAAAAAAAAAGAGGTGCAGGACCTCTACAAAGAAAATTGTGAAACCCTAAGAAAAGAAAAAAACAGAAGATCTTAACAAATGGAAGAACATACCATGCTCATAGCTGGGAAGAATAAACGTTGTCAAAATGTCTATAGTTCCCAAAGCAATCTACAGATTCAATGCAATCCCCATTAAAATACCATCATCATACTTTCAAGATTTGGAGAAAATAATTCTTCATTGTGTATCGAAACAGAAGAAACCCCACATAGCCAAGGTTATTCTTAGTCATAAAAACAAAGCTGGGGACCCTACCAGACTTTCTACAAGACCATTTTGATCAAAACAGCATGCTATTGGCACAAAAATAGAAACACTGACATTGGAACAGAATAGAAAACCGTGAGATGAAACTAATACCTTATAGCCACCTGATTTTTTTTTTTTTGAGACAGAGTTTCAACCTCAAACTCTTGGGCTTAAGCAATTCTCTTGCCTCAGCCTCCCAAGGAGCTAGGACTACAGGTGCCTGCCACAATGCCCAGCTATTTTTTTTCATTGTTGTTGCAATTGTCATTGTTGCCCTAGCTGGCCTGGGCTGGGTTCCAATGTGCCAACCTGGGTATAAGTAGCCAGCGCCCTATCCACTGAGCCATGAGCGCTGCCAGCCACCTGATTTTTGATAATCCAAACAAGAATATACACTGGGGAAAAGAATCCCTATTCAATAAATGGTGCTGGGAAAACTGGATAACCACAGGTAAAAGACTGAAATTAGACCCCCACCTCTTACCACTTACAAAAATTGATTCAAGATGGATAAGATTTAAATCTAAGGCATGAAGCAATACAAATCCTCAAAGAACATGTGGGAAAAACACGTGAAGATATCAGCCTGGGGAAAGATTTTAGAAGACTTCCATGGCAATTGCAACAACAATAAAAATAAACAAATGGGACTTAAACCAAAAAGCTGCTGTACAACTAAGGAGACAAAAACCAAAGCAAATAGACAACCTTCAGAATGGAAAAAGATATTCACTTTTGCCCGCAAATAGATCCTACTTTTTGGTAAGTAGGATCTACAGAGAACTCAATCAACAACAAAAAAAGACCCAACAACCTCATATATCACTGGGCAAGTGACATGAAGATCACCTTCTCTAAAAAAGACAAGACTAATGGCTAAGAAACATGAAAAAAATGCTCATCATCCCTAATCATCACAGAAATGCAAATCAAAACTACACTGAGATATCACCTAACCCCAGTGGGAATAGCTCACATCACAAAGTCTCAGCTGCAGATGCTAACGTGGATGTGGAGAGAAGGGAACACTTTACAGTGCTGGTGGGACTGCAAACTAATGTAACCTTTTGGGAAGAAGTATGGAGAATCTCAAAGAACTCAAATTAGACCTCCCTTTGATCCTGCAATCCCATTACTGGGCATCTACCCAGAAGAAAAAAAAATCCTTTTATCATACGGACATTTGTGCTAGACTATTTATTGAAGCTCAATTTACAATTGCCAAAATGTGGAAACAACCTAAATGCCCACTAATCCAGGAATGGATTAAGAATCTGTGGTATATGTATACTAGGGAATACTATTCTGCCATTAAAAAAGATGGAGAATTGGGTGGCGTCTGTAGCTCAGTGAGTAGGGCGCCGGCCCCATATACTGAGGGTGGCGGGTTCAAACCCAGCCCTGGCTAAACTGTGAGAAAAAAATAGCTGGGCATTCTAGTGGTGCCTGTAGTACATGGGAGGCTGAGGCAAGAGAATCGCTCAAGCCCTGGAGTTGGAGATTGCTGTGAGCTGTGATGCCACAGTACTCTACCAAGGGTGATAAAGTGAGACTCTGTCTCAAAAAAAAAGAAATAGATGGAGACTTTACATCTTTTGTATTAACCTGGATAAAGGTAGAACACATTCTTCTTAGTAAAGCATCACAAGAATGGAGAAGCAAGAATCCAGTGTACTCAATTCTAATATGAAGGCGGTAGATGAGCTAATACAAAGTGGAGATAAGGTGGCTCAGCACCTCTAGCTCAGTGAGTAGGGTGCCAGCCACATACACTCAGGCTGGTAGGTTTGAGCCCAGCCCAGGCATGCCAAACAACAATGACCACTGCAACAAAAAATACCGGGCACTGTGGTGGGCACCTGTAGTCCCAGCTAGTTGGGAGGCTGAGACAAGAGAATTGCTTAAGCCTAAGAGATTGGGGTTGCTGTGAGCTGTGATGCCACGGCACTCTACTGAGGGTGACATAGTGACACTCTGTCTTTAAAAAAAAATGAGGGTAAGGGAATGAGGGAGTGAGGCGAGGGAAAGAAGGAGGGGGTGTATGGCACACCTCTCAGGGGCAGGATACAATTATAAGAGGGACTTTATCTAACAAATGCAATCAGTGTAACCTAATTCTTTGTACCCTCAATGAATCCCAAATGATAAAAAAAAAAAAAAAAAGCATTGGCTTGGCGCCTGTGGCTCAAGTGGCTAGGTGACAGCCACATATACCAGAGCTGGTGGGTTTGAATCCAGCCTGGGCCTGCCAAAAAACAGACAACTGCAACAACAACAAAAATAGCTGGATGTTATGGTAGGTGCCTGTAGTCCTAGCTACTTTAGAGGCTGAGGCAAGAGAATTGCTTAAGCCCAGGAATTAGTAGTTGCTGTGAGCTGTGATGCCACAACACTCTACCCAGAGCCATAGCTTGAGGCTCTGTCTCAAAATAAATAAATAAACAAAAAGGCCAGGATTTGGGATTCCATCTATCCCTGTTTGTCTCTTTCTCTCCAGAGGCATAATTTTTAGACATTCTCAACATGTTTAAAAGAGTTAACTGAATTCAAATTCTTCCAAAACTAGTATTTCATCTAAGGCACATACACCTCTAAATAAACTGAAAGATGAAATTATCAGGATAGCCATTTTCTAACCATTCTGGATTAAGGGAATTTTCCTATGGAGAGCATTGAAGTCCAAATTCTCTAGAAACACACAGACCACTTCTTTTTTTTTGTAATGAGACAGAGCCTTAAGCTGCCCTGGGTAGAGAGCTGTGGTATCACAGGTCACAGCAACCTCCAACTTCTAGACTCAAGCGATTCTCCTGCTTCCGCCTCCCAAGTGGCTGGGACTACAGGCGCCCACCACAACACCCGGATATTTTTTAGTTGCAGATGTCACTGTTGTTTGGCGGGCCTGGGTTGGATTTGAACCTGAGAGCTCAGGTGTATGTGGCTGGTGCCTTAGCTGCTTGAGCTACAGGCGCCGAGCCGAGACCATTTCATGAAAAGAAACCTTCCTTACCAAGGGTTAGGAGGCCATTAGAAGAGAGGTAATGACAGATAGGCCAAATAAAATAGAACACTACAGGGAAATGCTTTAAGCATCCATCTTCATTTTTAATTTTTGTTTTATTTTCATTTTTCTGAGGCAAGGTCTTGAAAGGACAGCATTTCTAATAAACTATCTACAGAGAAAAAATAAACTAAGAGAAAGATTTTAAAAAAGACAAATCATAGCACACAACTATCCTTTGCTTAACCACCTGTGGCTTAACTTGTTCTCTTTAAAAGTTCATTATGCCTCGGCCAAACTGCAACAACAACAAAAAATAGCCGGGTGTTGTAGCGGGTGCCTGTAGTCCCAGCTAGTTGGGAGGCTGAGACAAGAGAATTGCCTAAGCCCAGGAGTTGAAGGTTGCTGTGAGCTGTGACACCACAGCACTCTACCGAGGGTTAATAAGTGAACTCTGTCTCATAAAAAAAAGTTCCTTGTACAGCGCAGGCGCCCGCCACAACACCCGGCCATTTTTTGGTTGCAGCCATCATTGTTGTTTGGCAGCCCGGGCTGGGGATTCGAACCTGCCACCTCAGGTGTACGTGGCTGGCGTCTCGTACAGTTCTAAGCAGACAGCCAGGGTGTGACCTTCCATATCTAAGAAGCCTGATAAAGCCCATCTAGCAGAAGAATAAGAAACAAAAACACATAGCTGCCTCCTGTTACCATTTTGTAACAATAATCACTCAATCCTTTATCCCAATAAAACAATCTCCCAAACCCCTTCCCCTCCAGGCCTGTGTCCTTTCCGTTTTGGAAAAGCAAGAAAAAATTTTTGCTTCAAATCTATCCTAATCTATGTTTTGAAAATTCTTTTTATTTATTTATTTGAGACAGAGTTTTACTTTGTCACCCTCGGTAGAGAGCTGTGGCGTCGCAGCTCACAGCAACCTGAAACTCTTGGGCTCAAGTAATTCTCTTGCCTCAGCTTCCCGAGTAGAATACAGGCACCTGCCACAACACCTGGCTATTTTTTATTAGTGTTTTAGCTGGCCGGGGCCAGGTTCAAACCTGCCAGTGTATTATGGCTGGCGTTTTACCCATTGAGCTACAGGCACCGCCTATACTGAAAATTCTTTCTCAGCCCAGGTTGCAAGTTATCCCCCTCATAGGCCTCACTCTTGTTGTCTGGGTTAGAGTGCAGTGACATGATCACAGTTCACTGCAACCTCAAACTCCTGGGCACAAACAATCTTCCTGCCTCAACCTCCCAAATAGCTGGGACTATAGGCACGCGCAACTACACCTGACTAATTTTTCTATCTTTTTGTAGAGATGAGGTTTCACTCTTGCTCAGGGTGGTCTAGAACTCCTGACCTCAAGCAATCCTTCCACCCCAGTTTCCCAGAGGGCTAGGATTATAGGCATGCGCCCACCACACCTGGCCCCATCTTTAGATACATTTAATAGAAATGGTTTCAAGGCTATAGACTGGATACAACAATAAACATTCAATCCTTTACCATTTGTGTTCCGGAAATAATGTCGCCACAAAGGTCTTACTTTGCAATGGCTAACAACATCCCAGACTACGAGGCTGATACCTTTATACTCTACTGTCTCCACATTGAAACCTAAATGGAAGAAGGAAAAAAACTTAATTGTGATTTTTACTCATTAAACAATTCAAAGTAATTTCAACTAACATTTGGATATTACTTTCGATTTAAAAAGCAACTTGCTAGTCAAAGATCTATAGCTTATAAAGAGAATGTGCTAACTTACCCTCCCATTCATCTTGACAGGTGTCTCAAACCTGCTCTTCTCTCCAATCTGAGAACTCAGCCACATTTAACTGGTCCTGCCACAGTGGAGTCCCCATGACTCTGGCCTGCCCCACCATTCTCCCCTTACTACATCCCTCCCTAGGTGATCTCCCTGCTCCTAGGGCTTCATTATTAACTCTATATTAACAACTCTAAGATGTATATCCTCCAACTCCGACTTCTCTCCTGAGCTTCAGGCTTATACATCATCTAACAACTTTGGTTAGATGTCTCCAAGGCCCCCAACTAAGGCAGTCTATCAAAAACTGAATGTACAATCTCCACCCCTCTTCACTCTGCTCCTCTGATAGTTATCCCCTCATTGACTCATTCTACAAGCTGAAAACCTGGGAGGCAATCCCAAACACATCCCACTCTCTCACCCCCAAAGTCCCGCTACAAAATCTTATCAAGTCTTCTCTAATTACTTAGTTGGACGTCACTTCAAGTAGTTGGCTTAAGCCAGAGTGAAGAAAAGAAATCACACTGCATCTTTAAACAGGAGCATACTTGGTGTGGAGAGATGAGAAGCTTCTACTAAGGAAGGCTGGCTGGAATGGAGACTGACCAGGAGACAGTCCTAGCTCCCGCCTCAGGCTTCTGCTGGGACCCTCACTGAGAGGAATGGAGAGCACAACTGCCCTCATTGTTTTAATCATTATTATCTGTTTCTTTTTTGCAAAGGAAATATGGTTAAATTGGCTTAACCTAAATGTGTTCATATGTCTCTCTTGTGAACCTGGGAATGTACTAGAATGCTGGGACCAATTAGGAAAGGATATAGAACTTGGTTTTTAGCCTCAAAAAGTTTATGCTCTTAGAGTAGATAAAGATTTTCAAAATGGGCTCGGCGCCTGTGGCTCAATCGGCTAAGGCGCCAGCCATGTACACCCAAGGTGGTGGGTTCGAATCTCCAGCCCGGCCTGCCAAACAATAATGATGGCTGCAACCAAAAAATGGCCGGGCGTTGTGGCGGGCGCCTGTGGTCCCAGCTACTTGGGAGGGGGAGGCAGGAGACTCGCTTGAGCCCAGGAATTGGAGGTTGCTGTGAGCTGTGATGCCATATCACTCTATCCAGGGGCATAGCTTAAGGCTCCATCTCAAAAAAAAAGAAAAGATTTTCAAAATGAAATATGCTATAACACAAGAAGTATGTAAAAATATAACACAATCAACTGTAACCCAGAAATGTCACAGGCCATGAACATACCTATTGTAGGAATGGTATCTACAATCTTTCCCAGCTTCAGTTTATACAAGATAGTGGTTTTTCCAACTCCATCCAAACCCAACACAAGAATACGCATCTCTTTTTTTCCAAGCAGACTTTTATAAAGCTTTTCAAAAACGTTCCCCATTATAATTGAACTCTATAACATGAAAAGAAAGCCAAGTCAAATAATTGCTCTTTACAGAGACACAGACGCGACATACATAAAATAGGTCTGACAGATGACTCCTAGTAAAGTTTAAACAACTTTAAGTACAGTTTGGCCGATGAGTCGTGCATCCTTTTCAAAGGCAAGTGCAACTAAGGTTTGTGATGCTTTGCCAGAAAATTGTATTTTCCACTGTAGCATCCGAGTGGGAAATGCAGAAGCATAGCTTCAACACAGCCAGCCTGGTGGCAGGCTGAAGTCATCTCAGCTGTGGAAGCAACGCCGCAACAAACTCATCTGTACCTCATGCTAAACTTTCTTGACCTGAGAATTTACAAAGCCATTTATTGCATGCAATAGGAAACAAAGTCCTTAAGGCAGATTTAATGACAATATCCCTTGGAAACTCAGCACTTTCCTTTGGCTAGCAAACAACCCAGAAAAGAACCTAAGAAATTTCAGAGGTGAGGAAATTCGGCTTTGGGAAACTTCATTGCGGAGAGAGGCAAAACTAGGCAAAGAGCTAAGGAGATACCATAGTATCTAGTGTTCCACTGGAGTAACTGTCATTTTACTCTCAACCAGATTTTAGAACTTTGGGTATTGTTGTTGTTGTTTTGTTTTTTGAGCTAGAGTCTCACTCTGTCACCCTGGGTAGAGTGCCATGACATCATCATAGCTCACAGCAACCTCAAACTCCTGGGCTCAAGTGATCCTCCCACCTGTCTCCTGAGCAGCTGGGACTACAGGCACCCACCACAACGCCTGGCTGTTTTTCTGTTTTTAGTAGAGACAGGTCTTATTCTTGCTCAGGTGGGTCTTCAACTCCTGAGCTCAAGCAATCTGCCTGCCTCAGCCTTCTAGAGTGCTAGGTTAACAGGTGCGAGCCACAGAACCTGTCCCAGGGTTTAGAACTTTGGGTTGCATAGCTCACGGCAACTTCAAAGTCCTGGGCTCAAGTGATCCTCCTGCCCAGCCTCCCCAGTGGCTGGGACTGCAGGCTTGTCCCATATACCTGGCTAATTTTTTCTATTTTTAGTAGTGATAGGGTCTCACTCTTGCTCAGGCTGGCTTTTTTTTTTTTTTTAGAGACAGAGTCTCACTTTGTCACCCTTGGTAGAGTGCCGTGATGTCACAGCTCATGGCACCCTCTAGCTCTTGGGCTTATGCAATTCTCTCGCCTCAGCCTCCTGAGTAGCTGGTACTACAGGCACCCGTCACAACACTCAGCTATTTTTTTGTTGCGGTTTGGCCAGGGCATATGGGGCCAGCGCCCTACTGGTGGTATATGAAACTGCCACCCTGGGCATATCGGGCCAGCACCCTACTCACTGAGCCACAGGTGCAGCCTCAGGCTGGTTTCTAACACCAGAACTCAAGCCATCTGTCCTCCTTGGCCTCCCAAGAGTGCTAGGATAACAGGCATGAGCCACCCTGCCTGGACTAGTTTTTAGAACTTTTTATTGAAGTATAATTTACAAACAAATATAAACATACATGATAACTGTGAAGTCCAATGAATTTTCATGAACCAAACCCACCTGGGTAATCTGATCAAGAAAAGATGACTATTAGACCAGATAGATTCTCTTCTAACAATATAAATCTTCAACATTTTATTTTTCAGTAGATAGCATGGTAGATTACATAAAGGAAGGCAATAGTAAAGTCAGACTAGTTTTACAGAGATTTAGTCACCCTACTTAAAGTGTGAGCTTGACATTCTAATTAAAGGCTTAAAAGTAGTAACATGTCTACACCTGTAACTACACTCTTGGAAGGCTACAAAGATTTTCAAAAAGAAAACAACTACATCCTTATTCCAGAGACTGTGATTTATTTTCCTTCTAAATTGCTGGACAGGGCAGGGAAAGATACAAAATGAATAGCCAAGTTCTCATCTCTCATTCATCCGGACCCTAGTGACCTCAGAAGGAAGGGTCTTTAGGAGAAATATACCTTTACCACCACCACTGGAGCTCCCCCCAAAAAATTATCTGAAAGATCAACTTATCGTTAAGGCAGTTTAATAAGCAGAAGAGGCTTATTTACCCTGCACACAGGAAGAATCACAGAATGATTATCCAATATCCCAATAGGATATAGATATTCCTATACCCTCTTTTTAGAGGGGAAAGAAAGATGACTAAGGTAGGTCATTCTGTTTATAAGCGATAAATGGTTGCTAGGGAGGATGAATGAATAGGGAAAAGATCGACTTGCAAATGATTCTCTTTGCAAATTAAATTAACCTTGAGAGACAGGCTATATATATTGGCTTGGGCCAGGTCTGGCTTCATTCTTGACTTTTTTCCCCACCTAGAAATATATTGAGATAACAAGGAGGGGAAAAGAAGTTCATTTTTGATAGGTCCAACTGGTTATGCAGATAGAGGGAAAGCCTCTTCCAAGGGCCTGTTGATCTCTAAAGGCGTGTAATATAAAATATTCTTTATACCAGAGTCCTATTTTGAGTTGAGATTTCCAGAGTTTCTTCAAAGGTAAGGCCCGCACAGCAGACACGTCCATAATCCTGACCCATACTAGAGGTGAGCCCCAGGTTGGAAGCAGCCCTGACACAAACATCAATCAGGAGAGAATGACTCCAGTCACTTCTTCATTTCAGCTATCCTGACTCCTGGTCAGACACTATGCTTTCCTTTCCTGGCTTTCCTTATCCCTCGAACTAGCCTCCTCTCCTTCTTGCGGACCCTCACCCGGTGTCTCTGCCTGAACCTCGCACGGAAATTCAAGTTTCTCACAGCAGCTTAACAACGCGGACGATGTCTAAGTACACACACTTCCAACCTACAACCAGAGAAAGCGAGCACAGAATTCACTCTACACAAATGCGCTATGGTTTACCAAAGAATAATGAATGCTTTAATCAATTCCAAGAAGGTCCATATAAGTCTATAATGGAAAGTGCCTTGCAGAACTCAAGGTCCACATAAGTCTAAAGTACAGTGCCTTGCAGAACTCAAAATCTTTCTGGGCAACAAAACTAGAGATTTCTTTTCTTCGTTCCCGAAAAGGGACAGATCTTACAGACGAGGAATGCTGCGGGAAGGGAAGTACTTCCTGCCTCGATGCCCCTTGAGACAGGCAGTGCCAGCACACCTCCTGGTTCTCCCTCTCGCTTCTCTTTTCTCTTCTTCCCACTCCTGTGTCCCAGGAGTCCCCCCCATCCCCCGCTGCTGGAGAACCGCTGGAGGACGCCGCCGCCCACCACAGGGCCTCCCTGGCACGCTCACCCTCCTGGCCACAAGCACCAGAGGTCCATCGGGGGAAACAACAACGAGACTTCATGGGACGCCTCCACTCAACTTGGTCCCCTCGGGAGAGGAACCCACCAAGCCTCTCTAGGCTCCCCGCTGCCCCAACACCAGAGAGGGCAGACAGGAAAATCCCCGTCCACAGGACAATGCTGCACTCCACTTTCCCGGCCGCTGACCAAGAGGAAATCCAGGCGGGCCTTAAGTGCTACCCCCTTTCCTGCCAGTCCGCGATTCAACTGTCGCAGCCCTGACCACAGTTACCTACACAGCTACAGACTCCACCGCCTTAAGGACTTCCTCTGCCCTAGGCAAACCGGGTACAGGCGTGGGAGCGGAAACTCAACTGACCAATCACCCACTGCCTCTTGGAACTTTTCACCAATGAGGTAGAAGTCTTGTGAGTGACAAGTCTGGCCAATGCAAAGAACTTGAGGGCCTGGGAGGAAAGAGGCCCGTCCCTCGCGGGGTTCCTCTTCCAATAACAGCTCCCAGTGTCTGGGCGGGACAACCCCAAGCGCTGGATGCTGCTTGGGACTACTCCAAAGCGTAAAAGGATTTCCTATTTGCACTGCCAATCTACCGGAAAAAATCCCTAGGATTGAATTAACCCGCCAGCGTTCAGACCAACCAGGTGCGGATATGTGGGAAGGGCCAAATTCATAATGATATTTAAGGAGGGTTTTTTGCGGTGGAGTTAAAAGTAGAAACCAGTTTGGAGCGCTGGTTTTGTGTAGAAATACCCACACACCTACACCGAAATTATGTTTAAGGAACGTTTCCTATTCCGTCTGAAGCTGTATTTCCAGCCTTTCTGTAAAGAGATTTTTCAACAGGTGGGGAATGTACTAGCCACCTGCATGCACTTCTGAGATGATTTCAGTTTCCTAAATGGCAACTTGGTTAACTAAAAAGTTAAAATGCCTGTAATCATATTGTGAAATAATCAGACCAACTAACATCAATCAAATATAAAATACTTGCCAGGAACTATGTCAAGAACTATACCTGCACGCCCATAACACCCAGTAAGTTAGGAACTAGTATCACTCTCGTTTTACAATGGATAGTTAAGTAACCTAGCAGAGATGCAAACCTGGGTCTGATACCTTAATCTTTTTAACCAAATACTTATAGGACTGTACTTACTGTTCTGATTACAGAGATTGTACACATGAGGGTAAACATATGAGGTTTTCTACATATGTTTCCGAATATAAAAAATTATATAGTTATTTTCCAAAACACATGAAGAAAAAGGCACTCCCCTCCCCAGAGAGAGAAAAAGAAGAAAAAGGAGGAAGAAGAGGAAAAGGGCAACCAAAGGCAATCACCATTACCATTTTGGTTTATTTCTATTCAGTCATTTGGCTACGCAATTTCCACATAGTACAGGTTACGAATACATAAAATTTTGTCTCACTTTTTCTACTTAACTGTTTTTGTTGTTCTTGTTGTCTCACTCTATTTTCCAGGCTAGAGCGCCATGGCATCAGCGTAGCTCACAGCAACCTCAAACTCTTCCAAGCAGCTGTCTTGCCTCTCAGCCTCCTGAGTAGCTAGCTGAATGTACAGGCACCAGACAACGCCTACCTATTTTTTTCTGTTTTTAGTAGAGACGAAATCTTGCTCTCTCTGAGGCTCATCTTCAATTCCTTAGGTCAAGGGATCCTCCTCCTCCCAGAGTGCTAGGAATATAGTCGCCCCGCACCCAGCCTTTACTTAACATTTTTATTTGAGCACTTTCCACATTATTTAATATTTTTCTTAAACACTTTTGATAGCTGCTGATGTTCCAACATATGGATATATCCTAATTTATTTAATAATGTTCACGTAGTTCAACATTTAGGTTGTTTCTAAGTTTTTCATTTATAAGTAATGTTACATAATGCTTTTTCTTCCTGCATTCTTAGCTATGTTTTATGAAAGAATTTCTAGAGCTGGGCATGGTGGCTCACACCTGTAATCCTAACGTTCTGGGAGGCTGAGGCAGGTGGATTGTTTGAGCTCAGGAGTTGAGCCAAGACCCTGTTTCTACTAAAATAGCTGGTGTTGTGGCAGGTGCCTGTAGTCCCAGCTAACTCGAGAGGCTAAAGCCAGAGGAGCCCCAAAGAGTCTGAGGTTGCTCTCAGCTATGATGCCACAGCAATCTACCCAGGGCAACAGAGTGAGACTCTGTCTCAAAAAAAAAAAAAAAGAAAAGAAAAGAAAGAAAGATAGAATTTCTAAGTTGGAATATCTGGGTCTTGACTTAAGGTTCTTGATACATTGTACGTTGTCCAATTGTTTTCTGAGTATACTCTAGACATTTACATTTTTATCAACCAAGTGAAAGCCACGTTTACTTCATTATTTAGTAAACTCTTTTTCTTTTGCAGTTTTTGGCCGGGGCTGGGTTTCAACCCGCCACCTCTGGTATATGGGGTCGGTGCCCTACTCCTTTGAGCCACAAATGTCACCCAGTAAACTCTTTTTTTTTTAAAGTGGGTTTTTGTGGAGCAATGGGAACTCTTATTCATTGGTGGTGGGAAAGCAAAATGGGACAGCCACTTTGGAAGACAGATTGGCAGTCTCTTGCAAAATTAAACATACTTTTACCCAAAGGAGCTGAGTAACAATTGGGCGTAAGTAAAATATATCCACACAAAAACCTGCACACAGATGTTTATAGAAACTTCTCCATAATTGCCAAAACTTGAAAGCAATCAAGATGCCTTTCAATGGGTGAAGAGGTAAATAAACTGCTATATCCTGAAAGTGCAGTATTATTTAGGACTAAAAAGAAATAAACTGTCAAGCCATGAACCAGGGATGGAGGAACCTTAAATTCATACCATTATTACAAAACCAATCTGAAATGGCTACATACTATATGATTCCAACTATATGAAAATCTGGAAAAGGCAAACTATAGATATATTAAAAACACCAGGAGCTGTCTCAGCGCCTATAGCTCACGTGGCTAGGACACCAGCCACATACACCAGAGCTGGTGGATTCAAATCCAGCCTGGGCCTGCCAAACAACTATGACAACTACAACCAAAAAATAGCCAGGCACCTGTAGTCCCAGCTACTTGGGAGCCTGAGACAAGGGAATCACTTAAGCCCAAGAGTTTGAAGTTGCTGTGAGCTGTGATGCCACAGTACTCTACCAAGGGTGATAGCTTGAAACTCTACCATCACCAGCCCCCCCCCCAAAAAAAGACCAGGAGCTAGTGGAGAAGAAAGGATAAATAGGTGGAGCCCAGAGGATTTTAGGGAAGTGAAACCATTCTGTATGACACTATCCCAGTTGACACATGTCATTATACATTTGTCCAAACCCACAGAATGTATAAACGCCAACAGCAAACCCTAACCTAAACTATGGGTATGAGCTGATAACAGTGTTCAATGTAGGCTCATCAGTTATAACAAATGTACCGCATGTTGATAATGAAGGAGGCTATGTTATATGTGGGGGCAGGGAATTTATGAGACATCTTTATACCTTCCTCTCAATTTTTTGTGAAACTAAAACTGCTCTTAAAAATGATTTTTTTTTAAAGGTAGGCTTTTGGTGGGGTTTGCTTTGGTAATCTGGTAACAACAACAAGTTCATGCTAATTTTCCTTTATTTGATTGCTTCTTATTTTTTCCTAATGTTTACTAGTATTTTTATTACATCTACTATACATGATATATTCATGTCCTACTGACTTCCAGTAAAGTGGTTTTGCCAACACTGTATGAAGGTCGTTTTTTTTTTTTTGGAATCATCATAATCTTTAAAAAAGGTGAAAGAGCAATGATAAGATTTTTCCTACCTACCATTGTACCTACAGGAGGAGTGGTGGAGCTGTATAAGGATTTATCCACCTACCACTCACAACCTAAGAATATTTAGTATTTTCCCAAGATCTACATTCTGGAAAGAACAGCCTATGAAGAAAACAAAGTCCCTGCCAACATGGCATTCAATTGCTAAATTATATATACACAGATACATACATGTTTTATGTAATTATACATATGTTGGCTAGGCGTGGTGACTCACGCCTATAATCCTAGCACACCAGGAGGCTGAGGCAGGTAGATTGCTTGAGTTCAGGAGTTTGAGACCAGCCTGAACAAGAGTGAGACCCTGTCTCTACTAAAAATAAAAAATCTAGCTGGGCGTGGTGGGGCATGCCTGTAGTCCCAGCTACTTGGGAGGCTGAGGCAAAAGGCTTACTCAAGCCCAAGAGATTGAAGTTGTGTGAGCTATGATGCCACAGCACTCTATCCAAGGCAACAGAAAGTAAGATTCTGTCTCAAAAAAACAAACAAGAAAAGAATGGTGTATTCCAGTAAAGAGTTGTGGTCCTTGAAAATGTCTACCAGGGAATTTTGGTTAATGGCTGGAAATATCTTAAAGATCTGCTATTTAGTTTAGTGGCACAGTCTTTTTCAAACATGAGCATCTTCCTTTTCAGGTCATGATTTTTCTGAACGGCAGGTTCTTCGGACGTTATTTGTCTTAGTGATACTTTTTTAGTTTGAGAATTCCAATAATCCAGTAAGGGTAGCATTTCAGGTCTTCAGTAAGGGTTGTAATTTTTTTAAAGAGATTGAGAGAAGTTGCTGTGCTAATTTTATAATGGAAAATTCAATTTATTTAAAAAAATTAAAACACTGATAACAGGAGTTATCAGGAGTTATCAACCTACTAGGTTGTTCAATTAAAGTTATTCTGGTGGAAATTTATCAATCACAGCTCAGCGCCTGTGGCTCAAGTGGCCAAGGCACCAGCCACATACACCTAAGGTGGCAGGATTGAATCCAGCCCGGACCTACCAAACAATGATGGCTGCAACCCAAAAATGGCCGGGTGTTGTGGCGGGTGCCTGTGGTCCCAGCTACTTGGGAGGTGGAGGCAAGAGAATCACTCAAGCCCAGGAGTTGGAGGTTGCTGTGAGCTGTGATGCCATAGCACTCTACCCAGGGGGACAGCTTGAGGCTCTGTCTCAAAAAATAAAAGCAATTTATCAATCTCAAACTTCAGTGACTGAATAGATATAAATTGCTTTGGTGATATTGACATAATGGGTTTTTTATAACCTTAATAGAAAACACTTCTGGCCAGGCAAAGTGCCTCATGCCTGAAATCCTAGCACTCTGGGAGGCCAAGGCAGGAGTATTGTTTGAACTCAGGAAGTTCAGACCAACTTGAGCAAGAGTGAGACCCCATCTCTCTTCAAAATAGAAAATAATTAGCCAGGCATGATGACAAATACGTGTAGTCCCAGCTACTCAGGAGGCTGAGGTAGGAGGATTGCTTGAGCTGAGAAGAGTTTGAGGTTGCAGTGAGCTAGGATGATGCCACTGCACTTTAGCCTGGCCAACAGAACAAGACTCTTTCTCAGAAAAAGAAAAGGCTTGGCGCTGGTAGCTTAGTGGCTAGGCCACCAGCCATATACACCAGAGCTGCTAGGTTTGCAAACAGGCCTACCAAACAACGACAACTGCAACAACAACAACAAAAATTAGCCAGGTGTTATGGCAGGCGCCTGTAATCCCAGCTGCTTGGGAGGCTGAGGCAAGAGAATTGCTTAAGCCCAAGAGTTTGAGGTTGCTGTGAGCTGTGATGCCACAACACTCTACTAAGGGCGATAATTATCTAAATTAAATTAAATCTAAAGATAATTAATCTAAACCTCACATAAAAACAATGAAGTTTAGAGGGTTTAAACATCATACAGAATACCCAGATGACCTTTCCTTGAGTGCCACTGGACATGTTCTTCCATTTTTTTTTTTTTTTTTAAAACCAGAGTCTTTTTTTCTTGCCCCTCATAAAGTGATGTGGCCTCATAGCTCACAGCAACCTTGAACTCTAGGGCTCAAGCCATCCTCTTCCTTCAGGCTCCCAAGTAGCTGGGACTACGGGTGCCTGCCACAATGCCCAGGTATTTTTTAGAAATGGGGTCTCGCTGTTGCTCAGGCTGGTCTCAAACTCCTGAGCTTAAGCAATTCACTTACTTCGACCTCCCAGAGTGCTGGGATTACAGGCATGAGCCATTGCACCCGGCCTATATTCCTCCATTCTGGTTAAACTTCTGCTCAAGGGATGTCTTCTTTGTTTGTTAGAAAGCTGTGCTATACATGTTCCTTGCCACAGCCACATCCCTCTAGTAAACTCATCCTTAGGAGAATCCTTAAGATACACCTTCACTTTCTCTCAGGCGCCCTCCTGAGAAACATCACAGGTAGCCAGGATAGTCACTCCAATCCATGGTGGTGTGTACACCTCTAGTGTCTTAAGGGGTCTAGGCAACAGATGCCCTCTCTGGAGACTCTGATTTCCTTTTCTCAAGATGCACAGCTCGCCAAACTGATATTTGAAAAATCCCCTTTCAGAGAGATGCAGGCAGTTTTCTGGCCCTAGAATGTTATTATGCAGAGTTAGGCAGCCTGGCAAGTGCATTGGGCCTCCCACTAAAGGATCATCTGGTTTCCATAGCAACAGCCCTTCCTTTCCATGGAGGATTCTGTCATCTCTCCTGCCCACTCAGTTTCCAGTATGAGTTGATTTTTGTGACTAGAGGTATTCGTCCTTGATCCTGCAAAGAGAACAGATACATTCATTTGGAACAAACACCTGCCCCCCACAAATGACTGCAGCTAGAATACTGCATTGCATCAGCTGGTCTTCCTTTTCCTTTCCCATATCCCTTCTCCATTTTGCTCCATTCTCTAGCTTTATCCATCATTTTGGGAATTAGGTTTCTCTGACAGAAAATAAACAGATGGCAACTCCATCATCCTAAAACTGGCTATGATGGGGCTGTAAGTGTTCCTGAGGCTCCCTGAAAGTCTAAGCTTGTACAGTGTCGGTGGCCCTGTACAAGGGGTAAGGATAAAACTCTTGAGGTAAGAATTGGTGGGATAAGAATACCCCAATTGGCGGGGTAAGATGGCTCCCTAGGCAGTGTCACAGGCCCTGAAATGTTGCCATTAGATGTTTGTTTACTTAGATCAGGCATTGTTCGTCCAGCAATATTCTCTTAAATTGCAAATACTCCTGGGAGGAGTAATACATTAAGTTTTTAATGCTGAAAGAACTTGGGAAGGAGAGGAGGAGATATAGAGAGAAGGATATAAAAGGGTCTCTGAAAACCACTTTTATCTGCTTCACAATGATATCTGCAAAAAGGGCAGTGTGGACCCTCTCTCTCTCTGTGTCTCTCTCCCTGCAGGATGGTATCTGACAATTACATTGTAGGATAAATTCACCAAACAGGACAGTTTCTTGAAATACCTGCATATAATTCTGCTGGAAGACCTTTGAATCAGTCCTGCTGGAACTAAAAACTCCTATCTCTGTCCCCAGCACCATTTGTTTAACCCTACAGTTTCCACAGACTAAAGGGAGTTTTCTTTTGGTTAATGTGAAAAGCACTGAAAAATTTCACTCAGCCCCATCATATTTGTTAAATAGAGTGGATTATAGTAAATCACTTCACTTCTTTGTCCTTTAATATTGCCCTCACACCTCGAAACAAAGAAGCAATTTATTTTTCCCAACTTAAGTTCTGCTCCACAACCTTTACAACCAAACTGCCTCTATAACCAAAATATTACTCAGTCCCATTCCAATGGAACACTTGTTACGTGATGTTTAAGGGGCATAATTTGAACATAAAATTTTTTTTCTTTTTTTTTTTGAGACTGAGCCTCAAGCTGTCCTCCTGGGTAGAGTGCTGTGGTATCACAGCTCACAGCAACCTCCAGCTCCTGGGCTCAAGCGAGTCTCCTGCCTCAGCCTCCCAAGTAGCTGGGACCACAAAGCCCGGCTATTTTTTGGTTGCAGCCATCATTGTTGTTTTTGGCAGGCTCAGGCTGGATTTGATCCTGCCACCTTAGGTGTATGTGGCTGGCGCCTTAGCCACTTGAGCCATAGGTGCCAAGCCTGCACATAAAATTTTATCTTTGCACTGTCTTTAAGTCTTTGCTCAGGCCTCCACCTACAGATGTTGGTTACCTTTAAAGAGTAATGAGTAGTACTAAGTTTTACTTTTTTGTTGTTGTTTATTTTTGAGACAGAGCCTCAAGCTATTCCCCTGGGTAGAGTGCTGTGGCATCACAGCTCACAGCAACCTCCAACTCCTGGGCTCAAGTGAGTCTCCTGCCTCTGCCTCCCAAGTAGCTGTGACCACAGGCGCCTTCAACACCTGGCTATTTTTTGGTTGCAGCCATCATTGCTGTTTGGCAGGTCCAGGCTGGATTCGAACCCACCACGTTAGGTATATGTGGCTGGTGCCTTAGCCACTTGAGCCACAGGCGCTGAGCCTGTTTTACTTTGTAGAAGTAATCACATCCATGTCACTGGCAGGAAACTGAGTATATTCATTCATCAGGGTTCTCTAGAGAAACAGAACTAATAGAATGTGTATATACTTACACATATAGGAAAATACAATAGAACCTCCATAGTTGGCCATCTTCCTGCATGGACCATCTCCTTTAGTTGAGCTAATTTTCATAGACTGGGCATGCACCACATCTGTATCAGTACAGTAGGCCTAGTTCCTTATATTGATCACTTCCATATGTTAACCAGTTTGTTACAGTACCAAATGGTCAACTTACAAAGGTTCTACTGTATTTTGTTTAAGGAATTGGCTCATGTGACTGCAGAGGCTTGGGGAGATGGCTGGCATGCTAGATACCCAGGGAAGAGTTGTAGTTCTGGTCCAAAGGCAGTCTGCTAAATCTGCTTGCGAATCCCCTCTTGCTCTGGATGTGTTTCACTTTTTGTTTTATTCAACAGACCTGATTGGATGAGGCCCACTGATTTTATGGAAAGCAATCTTTACTCAAAGTCTATAGATTTAAATGTAAATCTCATCCAAAAACACCCTCACAGAAACATCCAGAATAATATTTGATCAAATATCTGGACAACACACTCTGGGAGACTGAGGTGGGTAGATGCTTGAGCTCATGAGTTTAAGACCAGCCTGAGTAACAGAGAGACCCCCATGTCTAAAAATAGCCAAGTGTGATGGTGGGCTCCTGTAGTCCCATTGACGTGGGAAGCTGAGGTGAGAGGATCACAGGAGCCCAAGAGTTTGAGGTTGTGAGCTATGATGGCATGGCATTCTACAGAGGGCAACAAAGTGAGACTCTGTCTCCCCCCCCCCCCAAAAAAATATGATCCAACTACACTGACATAAAATTAACCATTACACTGGGTCACCAAGGGGTGTGTTTGGCAAGAGTGATTTTGGTCAAATCTGCCCATGCCCCCATGATTGACTGTTCTTTATTCTGGGTCCTGCTATCTCCATTTCATCATTTCTTGTTTTTTTCTTTTTCATTTCATCATTTCTTCAACTTCTCTTTCTACCTTTTGAGGACACTTTCCTCTCTGACTCTAGGCCTCGTCCTCCTGCCCCTCAAAAGCCCTCCAGCTTTAGAAAATGGTATTAGTCACTTACACTTTTTTTTTGGGGGGGGGGAACAGAGTCTAGTTCTATTGCCCCAAGCAGAGTGCAGTGGTGTCATCTTAGCAACCTCAAACTCCTAGGCTCAAGCAATCCTCCATCCTTGGCCTCCCAGAGTGCTAGATCATTAACATTTTAGGATACATTTAAATCATTCTGTTAGCTGTATTATTTTCTCACTATAAAAGGAAAGCATATGAAAAGGATTTTAGGGATCAATGAAGAGCTGAGGGAGGCATTTTTTTTAGGAAGAAAAGGAAGCCACTAACTCACAGAAATCAAGACCAAGGGAGATAACCAGATTTAGCAGAAGACAGAAATGAGGTAAACTCCAGGGATCAAGAAAACTAGTGAATTATCTCTTCAAGGATTGCTCAGAAAGTGTTGGATCAGCTCCACTCTGTTTCTAAGATGATTTTGAATGTCAGAGTAAAGCACAAATGGCATGCAGAGATGTAGAATACCTGGAGCAATGTCTTAGAATCTTTCCCCTCTTGCTGGAAGCACAGCTCCTTAAGGATAAGGGCTATGTCTACTTGGCATTTTCTTTGGTAGACCCTGCAGGGCTGTGAGCATGATTCTATTTAATTTTTACCACTTCAAGGGGATACAAAGGGCCTGTTCTCATGGGTAGATATTCATATACTTTGACACACTGGGAACTTTCCAACAGGCACATCCTTCCAAGATGATAAACATTCCTCCTTAGTGGAGACATTGGAGGCAATTCTTACTTGCAATCTAGTCTAACTAGTAAAATAAGACAATCAGTGATATAAACACATTTGCATTTTTCTCCAACATTGAAAACAGTACCAGGTTATTGGACTGAGAATGAGTGTCATCCTTTGGATCTGGTAATGATTTGAACACACTCTCTCTGATTTATAGGTCCAAATCAACGTATGGAAAAAAAATTAAGATACAACAGCTGAGCTTACATTCACTTTGTAGCTCTCACTTTACAAATAAGGAAATGGGCTCAGACAAAGCAGGTTGGCAGACAAAGATGAGGACAAGAACCTAAGGTTCCTGACTCCCTGGTTCATTCCACAAGTTAATACATCAGAATACAACTATCTTTCCTGATAACCTCTCTGATCCCACCCATGAATTTAATTAACATCTGATTTGGCCTATGAAACTGGCATGAATCGTTTCTTCTTCCTGGCCTATCTTTGGTTACTCTCTGGTTTTCTTAGTTCTGAATTCTAAATCGCTCAGCATACCCATCTAATTCTTTCCTCATGTTGGGAAAAAAAAAAAAAACCCAACCTAATTAACTGTTAGAAATGAAAGATAAATCCTACCCTTTCTTATTGTCTTGTGCAAATATGAAGACAAATGCAAGATAGCGGGGTCAATAAAAGCATCAGAGAATCCATTCAGTGGAAACTTTCTTGCAGGGTGCTTGAAGTCAGCTATTCTGAGATTCTAGTAAAGAAATGGTGTTGTGGGCTCGGTGCCTGTGGCTCAATAGGCTAAGGCGCCAGCCACGTACACCTAAGGTGGCGGGTTCTAATCCCCAGCCCGAGCCCGCCAAACAACAATGATGGCTGCAACCAAAAAATGGCCGGGCGTTGTGGCGGGCGCCTATGGTCCCAGCTACTTGGGAGGCAGAGGCAGGAGACTCGCTTAAGCCCAGGAGTTGGAGGTTGCTATGAACTGTGATGCCATGG
>CAUYQV010013437.1:0-12029 GCA_963574575.1 Galagoides demidoff | reverse complement strand
TGGCTGGGTGTTGTGGCAGGTGCCTGTGGTCCCAGCTACTTGGGAGGCTGAGGCAGGAGACTCGCTTGAGCCCAGGAGTTGGAGGTTGCTGTGAGCTGTGATGCCATGGCACTCTACCCAGGGGGATAGCTTGAGGCTCCGTCTCAAAAAAAAAAAAGTATAAAGAAATAGTAAATATAAATGAAATAGAAAACAATGATATAATTTATAAAGCTTGATACAGACCAAAATTTAGGTGAAGAAAACAAAAGCAAAAAAGGGGACATAGTTCCAGGAGATCCAGTTCAGCTGCAAAGGGTTTCCCAAAGATTACCCTGAATGGGGAATGTTTTATAGAGGAACCTGAATGGATGCAGGCAGACCAGTTAAAGAGTTCATTGCTGTCATCTAGGTGAGATTTAGTGGTTCCATTTATTTTGACTAGAGTTGTGCTTAGGAACAATGGTCAACAGTAGAAAAAAAAAAAGAAAGGAAGGATGGTCATGCCTTGTTTATCCATTTATTCTCTTAACTTTTACTCTAATATTTTGGAGATTTTGAAACTCAAAATAGTAATAGTCACTTGGGATTTTAAAAAACATGGTATGAGATAAAGCTATTGCTTTTCAGATGGAAAACCATTTATACTAGTGCAGTTTATTTAAAGGTAAATTGCAATACCACCCTTTTTGTATTTTGTTTTTATATTTACATGAATCTGTCTCTGTATTCTCCACTCTTGCAATTTTTTCTTCTTTTTTTTTTGGCCGGGCTGAGTTTGAACCTGTCACCTCCAGCATACGGGGCCAGTGCCTTACTCCTTTGAGCCACAGGTGCTCCCTCTCCACTCTTTTTACTGCTATTTGTCTCTCTATGCAGATACTATACGACAGGTTCATGGTAAGTTTTAAATCTGGAAAGAAAATTATCCCCTCACTAGTCATGCTTAGTTTTTCCTTGGGCTTATTTCTTACATTTATTCTTCCATATGAACTTTAAAATCATTTAACTCATTAAAAAAAAAACAAATCCATTCTCCTTTTCATACTGATCAGAATGGTTTATATATATCAGTTTTATTTGAATTGACACTTGTGCTTTGCGCAGTGGCTCACACCTGTAATCCTAGCACTCTGGGAGGCTGAGGTGGGTGGATTGCCTGTGCTCAGGAGTTTGAGACCAACCTAAGCAAGAGCACAGCCCTGTTTTAAAAATAGCCCGGGGTTGTGGCAGGCATCTGTAGTCCCAGCTACTTGGGAGGCTAAGGGAAGAGAATCACTTCAGCCCAAGAGTTTGATGTTGCTGTGAACTGATAAGCCATGGCATTCTACCGAGGGTAACAAAGAAAAAAAAATTGACCCTTGTCTTCCTTCCAGAAATATATTCTAACTTTCCATTATTTGGGTCATCTTTTCTTTTCCATGAGTATAGATCATCAAAACTTGACTTCACTTATGTACATCTTTTTTGTCTTTTATTTGAGTATCTGAAAGTAATCATTTTATGTTATGTAATTAAACAAGCCAATGATGTTCACTTAATTGAACGCTTAATATGCTAAACATTTGCAACATGTCAAGTGTATCATTTGGGATATGGAAATTCTTCTTTCCCTGTGATTACTTAGAAGATCAGAGTCAAGATCAGGTTGGCGAGGAGGAAAAATACTAAAATTAGATTAATCAGTTTTTTATAATTTTTACTTATTTTTTAGAGGGAAAATCTTGCTGTGTTGCCTACTTAAGACTCAAACTCCTAGGCTCAAGCAATCCTCCAGAGTCAGCCTCACGTATATCTAGGATGACAGCCACATGTCACCACAGCTGGGACAATTTCATATAATTTAACAGATACTTAATATAACATTTTAATTGGTTATGCATCATTGTCTCCTATGAATGCCCCTTTCTAGCTTTCAATTTCGTTACATAGCAGAGCAGTAGTGAAGTAGGTTTGGGATTTGGATCAGATTATCTTCATATTTTTTGGATGAATCAGGAATAGAAATTCATCCAGAATTGTTCAACAATCAATAACAAACCTTCTTGGACTTACACCCTCTCCTCCCTCCACAACCACCAGCCAGCTGCTTAGAGAGGGGAGAGATGAATTACATTTGTTTCCTTTTTCTTTTAATTGATACAGAGTGTTATTTTGTCACCCTCAGTAGAGTGCGCTAGTTTCATAGCTCACAGCAACCTCAAACTCTCCTGGGCTTATTTGATTCTCTTGCTTCTGCCTGCCTAGTAGCTGGGACTACAGGCACCCACCACACTTGCCTTTTCTTTCTTTCTTTTTTTTGTTTAGCAGTCCCTGGCTGCGTTCGAAACCATTAACCCTGGAGCATGTGGCTGGCTCTCTAACCACTGGGCAATGAGCGCCTAGCCTTGTAATTCCTTTCACACTGTAAGATTCCTAGTGATTGAAAAGTTTTGAAAGATGATATCAACATTAGCACTTATTTTTCCTTTTATGTTTTAGTTAGATTTGGGGATGCAGCCCCTATTTATCATTTTGTTTTCCTTACAGAAATGGTTCTGGAAACACCAATGGGCTGGTACCATCCTTTCCAGAGGATGCTTGGAGATAGAGGAGGCTGGCGTGAGTGGAAAGAAAGGAGAGAACGGGTTTTTGTTTTCTCCATCTCCCGTCAGGGCCAAGAGTCGGTGCTCCTTTCCTTTGTTGTGACCTCTCCTCTCTCCTGCCCAGGACAAATCCAGTTTTATTGCCAGAAGACTGAAGCCAAACTAGAGACTGCAAATCTGTGAAAGGGAACTGTTTTGGGAAAATGTATTTATTTATACCTTTATTTAAAATGCAGAAGTCAGGAAAATGAGTAGGGGAATTCTAAAATGTGGGATGGTTGGGGGAAGAGATGGCATGGCTAACTTTCACTGTAATATGTCAGTTGAACAAGATGTGTCTTCTCTGTCTTACCCTAGGCTACACATTAGAATCTCCTGGGACAGTATGGAAAATGCTAGTGCCTCGCTCAGCTCTCAAGAGGCTCTTATATAGAAAAAGAACAATTATCGGTCTGGGACCAGGCCTGGGCATGGGTCTTTTTGAAAGTTCTCTCGTCCTTCTGATGGGTGACCCAAGGTTTAGGACACTGCTTTAGGGGAAATAACCAAGGATCCAGGAGGGTCAGGTTTTCTCGCAATGTGTGAAACAAAATCATAAGAAGCTTTGGCACGGGTGGCGCCTGTGGCTCAAGGAGTAGGGTGCCTGCCCCATATGCTGGATGTGGTGGGTTCAAGCCTGGCCTCAGCCAAAAACTACCAAAAAAAAAAAAAATCGAAGAAGCAGCTTTGGCAGAGGACTATAAAATGATGATGTGTCAAGAGAAAGTTAGAGGGTAGAACCCTCTTTAAAACTCATCTTATTAGGGAAAAAACACTCTTCTGCTTAGTTAAATTTGTGAGCCTTTTTTTCTTTTGTAGAGACAGAGTCTCGCTTTATCACTCTCAGTAGAGTGCAATGGCATCACACAGCTCACAGCAACCTCCAACTCCTGGGCTTAGGCGATTCTCTTGCCTCAGTTTCCTGAGTAGCTGGGACTACAGGCGCCTGGCACAACACCCAGCTATTTTTTTGTTGTAGTTTGGCCGGGGCTCCGTTTGAACCTGCCGCCCTTGGTATATGGGGCTGGTGCCCTACCTACTGAGCCACAGGCACCCCCCGGGCCTTTTCTTTTGATTGGCTTTTTCACACTGAAGTAACATAGTATTTCCATTAAATAAAGAAGAATGTCATTCCCTTGTGTTTCTCATTATTTGAAGTTGTATCTTGTGGAGCTATACATGTTTGCCGCTGTTCAGAGATGATTTCAACAAACACAATCCTAAAAATAGTGATTTTGAGGTCTTCTTCCTAAAACATGTATTAGTTGCTTTATGACAAACCTTTTGGGTCTTATATTGGCCTGAATGTTATAATTTATATTGGAATAGGAAGGTCACTAAACCATCTGGGATTCATACAATTGCTTATTCACTTATTCATTTATAAAGTAGAGGGTGTTACAGACATTTCTAGTGCTTTGTAGGTCCCTTATTGTCCCCAGCTTCCAAAAGAGTTCTTTTGTTAATAATGTGCAGATGAAGCCCGGATTAAACTCATCGTTCTGATTAGTGTTTATTATTCTTTAATTAACAGGTTATTGTGTTGGCTATGTTCTTGTCATTTTGCTGTGATACTCCAATTATGCAGGCATCAAAAATCATAATGAGTGGGACAGGCAGAGCTTGGTCAAGGGGTACAAAGTTACAACTGGAAAGGAGGATTAAGTTTTGGTATTCTATTGCAGAGAAGGATCGCTATGGTTAATAATAAGGTATTATATATTCAAAATAGCTAGAGGAGAGGATTTTGGATTTTCCCACAACAAAGAAATAATAAATGTTTGACATGATAAATATGCTAATTATCTTGATTTAATTATTATTCTTGGTATACATGTATCAAAACATCACATTGTACCCCATAAATATGTACAATTATTACATGTCAATTAAAAATTTAAAAAAATTTAATGCAATGCCAAGAGAAAAGAGTGTTAAAAAGCCTTCTCTAGGCCGGGCACAATTACTCAAGTTGGTAATCCTAGCACTCTGGAAGCCCAAAGTGGGAGGTTCGATTGAGGTCAGGAGTTTGAGACCAGCCTGAGGAAGAGCCAGATCTTGTCTCTTCTAAAAATAGAAAAAATCAGTTGGACATTGTGGAGGATACCTGTAGTCCCCCCTACTTGGTAGGCTGAGGCAGGAGGAGGGTTGCTGGAATCCAGGAGTTTGAGGTTGCTGTGAGCTAGGCTGAGGCCATGGCACTGTAGCCTAGGTGACAGAGTGAGACTTTTCTCTTAAAATAATGACAACAAAAAAAATTGAGCCCAGCATGCAGAAACCAGCCAGGTAGTGCTTTATATAACTTAACTCCTTTGCAAAAATTTTAGTGAAAGATTGTGAAAGCATTACCAGGGGTGGCTCTAAGTTCAGAAATGATGTTGCATGGATAGACAGATTGAGATAGAGCTAATACAATGCATAAAAGTTCCTCTTTACAAGATGACTGTAGTAGGTCAGAAGTTTTGCCTGCTTGTGGCAGTCACTGGGATGGTTTTTTTTTTTTTTTTTTTGAGAGGGAGCCTCAGGCTATCCCCCTGGGTAGAGTGCCATGGCGTCACAGCTCATAGAAACCTCCAACTCCTGGGCTCAAGCGAGTCTCCTGCCTCCGCCTCCCAAGTAGCTAGGAGCACAGGCGCCCGCCACAACGCCTGGCCATTTTTTGGTTGCAGCCATCATTGTTGTTTGGCGGGCCCGGGCTGGGGATTCAAACCTGCCACCTTAGGTGTATGTGGCTGGTGGGTGCCTTAGCCGATTGAGCCACAGGCGCTGAGCCTGGGATGTTCTTAATTACTGTGTGTGAGAGAGGGCAGAGGGAGGGAGAGACACTTAACGAATAAACAAAAATCAGGATGGAGAGGTGCAAAGAAGAGAGATAGGGATAGGAGTGGCCCCTGGACTCTCACATATGACCTCTGCTGGCAATCTCTTAAATTTGCAAAACATATTAAAACTCTCAAAATGCTTCGAGTGAGTGGGATCCTTGTGCAAAGTGGTGAATAAACTAATTTTTTGTATCTAGGAGGGATATGGGTCAGATCAGAGATGGAACAGGTGAACCTCACAGCTTGACCCCAGAAGTACAACTCTGGGAATAAGCAGACATCACAGGGAGCCCCTCCATAATGACTTGGATATTTTCTTTTGAGTCAGTTGAATATTGCTCTTTTCTAGGACAGGTAATTGGTTGAAATGGTTTTCAGAATTTCTTCTGGCCTTATTTATATGTCTCTGTGAAAGGAACCTGAAATTCTGTAATAGTTGGGTACTTGAAAATTTTTCCTTGAAAATTCTAATGAAATATGTAGAAGGCTTTAGCTGACTTGGGGTTCTGTGTTCACCGTCACATCCAGGGACTGCTTAGTTCTCTCTTCTGTGTAATTGTTAGATATTCATTTTTTTCCTGTGTCTGAAATTTATGAGTCATTTTCTTTTCTTCTACATTTTTGGGGATTGATCCTTATTTTCACTCTAAAGAATTTTTCCTTTTCATTCTTGTTTTTAATTTTCTAACAGTTTTCTGAGAACTGATGGACTAAATGGTGTTCTCTGTTGGTATTGTGACAATTTGTTACAACAGCAAAAGAAAGTGCATACATCCACTTTTCGGAGTCTTCTTGTACTTGTTTTGTGTATCTTGTTCAGGATTTTTTGTTATAATGAGAGGAAGAAACAGAGTGTCCTTACTCCATCTTGAGTAGAAGCAGCAACCCATTATTCTTAATTTTCAAATTTTATGCCTTTGGACAATAAGAGCTAACTTCTATATCCTGTGGACTCTATATATTAATCTTGGAAACCTTCCTTGTTTTCTAACTCAGCATAATGTCTTGTCTGTTTCATGCTCTGGATCTGGAAATAGCTGTTTCTCTAAGGAAAGGTTTAAATTGATGAAAAAGTGTTTTCATTATAATGCGCTATAGAAATTTAAAAAAAATGTTATCATTAAAGGCTGTTGCTACCTGGTCCTCTTCTTATAACTGCCTGGAAGTATTTGTCTCCCTTCCTCTGCTAAGATAATAATTGAGGGGTATTCTGGGGTGGAGTGGAGGTTACTACCTCCCTCCACAGCCACCCCATCCCAGGTTTATCACTTTGGTAGAAGTACTCATTGGTAGGAGGTAGGGTCAAAGTCTGTCCCAAGGTCCCCAACATCCCTCTGACCTAGCACAGTGCTTGGTCCACAGAAGGGGCTAACGCTTGGGTATTTATTTATTTATTTAGAGACAGAGTCTCACTCTGTTGCCCTCAGTAGGCTGCTGTGGCATCAGAGCTCACAGCAACCTCCAGCACTTGGGCTTAGGTGAGTCTCTTGCTTCAGCCTCCCGAGTAGCTGGGACTACAGGCCCCCGCTACAACACCTGGCTATATTTTATTGCAGTTTAGCTGGGGACGGGTTCGAACCCACCACACTAGGTATATGGGGCCAGCATCTTACCCACAGAACCACAGGTACTGCCCATGCATGGGTATTTAATCAAAACTAATGGTTCAAACCCAGCTACTCCAAAACACACAGATGTTTCAGAGCAGAGTTTGAGGCTAAATGCTATTTAAGTAAGCAAAAACGGTTGAAATGAACAAATCCCAGTGAAGAACTCATAATAAACAAACAGGTATTGGAAGGTGTGTCTCTGTATTCAGACCTTGCTTAGTGGGGTCCAGTCAAGTCTACAGAGCAAGCGTCCTCAAACTATGGCCCACGGGCCACATGTAGCCCTCCTGGAACATTTATCCTGCCCGGCCCTCTGGGTGTTTTTTTTTTTTTTTTGAGACAGAGCCTCAAGCTATCCCCCTGGGTAGTGTGCTGTGGCATCACAGCTCACAGCAACCTCCAACTCCTGGGCTCAAACGAGTCTCCTGCCTCCACCTCCCAAGTAGCTGGACCACAGTTGCCCATTACAACACCCAGGTATTTTTTGGTTGCAGCCGTCATTGTTGTTTGGTGGGCCTGGGCTGGATCCAAACTCACCACCTTAGGTGTATGTGACTGATGCCTTAGCCACTTGAGCCACAGGCGCCGAGCCAGCGCTGGGTGTTTTTGCTGCTGCTGCCTGTCCTTTTTAGCAGCTGACTCGTCCTGGGACCCCCAGTCTGGCTCTCCAGTGGTTTGAGGGACAGTGAACTGGCCCCATGTTTAAAAAGTTTGAGGACCCCTACTAAAGAGCAAAGAAATATCTGAGGCTTGGCGCCTGTTTGCTCAGTGGTTGGGGCACCGGCCACATATACTAGGGCTGGCAGGTTTCAACCCAGCTTGGGCCTGCTAAACAACAATGACAACTACAACAAAAAAAAATAGCCACTTGGGAGGCTGAGGCAAGAGAATCACTTAAGTCCAACAGTTGGAGGTTGCTGTGAGCTGCAGTGCAATGGCAGTCTACTGAGTGAGACGTGATGAAGACTCTTTCTCAATTGAAAGAAAAAAAAAGATCTTAGCTGGCTTGGCAAGAGGTGGGGTGCAGTATTGATCTTGGGATAAGACTATTTTTCTTTGGGAAAACATTTGAATGGACCTTTTGCTTATGCAAATGAAAAACCCAGAGCTAAGTCCTCTGAGAGGTAAAAACATAGGGATCTAAGTTTAGAGCTAAATTACCTCTTAAAGAAGTCTGTCTCATTAAGGACAAGTGTGTGTCCATGAAAAACAATTTTTTTTTTCATGTGAAAGAATTTTTTATGAGCCTGGAAACTTGAATTTTTAGGGGGCTGAAACTAGGAATGGAGGGAGCTATGATCCCTGGGGGCAGAAGTCTGAAGGCAGTTTAGAGTAACAGCCAGGATGGATACACAATTCCTGAGAATATTCCTGAACTTTCTGGAGTTACCTTCACAGATACGAAAATAATGACTTACCCAGCCCAGCATGCCCTATATATAATGGTAGAGAAGGAAATAATGAAGGCACTAGCCTACCATATTGGACAGTGCAGGCCTATCTTTCTATGTTCTGTGTGAACTAAAATAATTCCATAGCCTTTTTTGAAAAACAGAGCTTGCTATAAGAGAGACTGCTTTATCTCAACAACTATATTTACTTTGGCCATAAAAAAAAAAACAAAAATCTATTATAGCATAAACAATCTCTTCATTTCAGAAGACTGTCTTTACAAAAGACTTATGAACTGCCTACAGTCAGGGGTGATTTCTAAGTGGGTGGACAGAATTAAGCCCATGAGGAGATGAAAAATGCATCGGCATAATCATTGAGGAATTGAAGAATAAAAATATTACAGCCACGTCAGTATAATGGTTACTTAGGTGATAAATCTCTGCTGGAGCTAGCTTAGAAATGTAACTCTACTTAATTCATTTTCAGGATTCTTCTGAGAAAATGCCATGTTGTAAGAAATGAGGTATTAATTTATTAGAATGAAAGGAAAAGGCACTTTTCTAATTGATTAGAATGGCTATCTCTGACTCACTCATTCGCCTCTTTGTCTCTGCTGTTTATATAACCCAATCATCCCCGCCACACCATCCTGGAGGTTGAGTAGGCTAAAATGCCAGCAAAAAAGCTCATAAACCTTGTGTAATTGAAAATCCAGACAATTGAGGTTAATATTCTAATAGGAGCATTATTTCTGTTGAAGAGCTGACATGATTATACTGTGTGCCCCTACTGAATAAACTCTATATGAATTTTGCTTGGTCATGCAGCTTTGGAATTGCAAGATTTGGGAATTATTTTAAAAGTTCAGAATTATTTCACATTTTGCACATAAAGTAAGACTTCATCCATCTCCCCATACTGCAAAATGGCAAATTTACTTAATATAATTTGGCAGAAAACGAGCATGCATTCACGTTCCCAGGCTGAGCCTCCATGTCCAGCACGCTATTGGAACTCTGGTTTCTCTAATTCCTTCCAGGTGGCCTTGAGAGTCTTAGGGTGATATCTCATGAAACTTGATGAACTAGCTCCCTTGGCCATGCCAGGACACCCATGTTTATCTCCTATCCTGTTCCAGATCTGTATGGGAAAGTCTCTTCATATTGCTGATGCTGTGGCAGCTGGTTCACTATTGGTGGTTTCCAAAATAAGGCCAGAAGTGATATTTGACTTGAAGCTGCCCAAGTCCCATACTGGGGGCCTTAATACTTGCCAGGAAAGCACAGTCTCCATTTGCTGCAGGAGCCATGGCAGTGGTCCTTTTGTCCATGAATGGAACTGCCTCCACTGATACCTGGCATTTCAGCTCTTCTAGGTTTTGCTTGCTTCTTCACTTCAGCTCTTTGCTTGTAGGACTGTATCAGAAATCTTGATGGTCTGAAGACTCACCTCTTTCTCTGATCTTACCCACTGTCCTAGTGCCTAATCCAGGTGTCCTCAAACTATGGCCTGTGGGCCACATGTGGCCCGCCTAGGACAGTCATCCCACCTGCTGGGTGTTTTTGCTGCTGCTGCCTGTCCTGCTTAGCAGACCACTTGTCCTGGGGCCCGCAGTCCAGCCCTCCAATGGTCTGAGGGACAGTGAATTGGCCCCCAGTTTAAAAAGTTTCAGGACCTCTGGCCTAATCATTCTGTATGAATCTCTTCCCTTAGAATTAATTTCCTTAAAGGCACATTTCTATAAACCCCCAAGGACCCCCTATTCCACCTCCTAAGGGTCTAAATACACCTGATTTCAGCGGTGAACCAAATTTAGATTCAAGCTGAGTTCCCTGCAGTATACTTGAGGAGAATATTCCAAATTACAATTTTCCTCCTTTTCATCCCCTTTAATACAGTAGTAAGTTATCCAGTGAGTAGCATCCACTTTAATCCTCCCGCCCTGCCCCGACATAGTCTCAAACTGTCACCCTGGATAGAGTATCATGGAATCATAGCTCACTTCAACCTCCAACTTGGGTTCAAGCAATCCTCTTGGCTTCAGTTTTTCTATTTTTGATAGAGACAGGGTCTCTCTCTTTGCTCAGGCAGGTCTATAAGTCTTGAGTTCAAGCAGTACACCCACCTCAGCCTCCCAGGGTGCTAAGATTATAGGCATGAGCCATTGCGCCTGGCCCCATCCACTTTAATCTTAATAATTAGAAAAGGTCTGGCATAGACAGATATTCACTGAGTTTTTGTGATTGAAGGAGAGCTTTTATTTGCAAGGAAGTCTTTATTTTGAGACTAAGATTGAACATTTCTTCTAGTACACTGGTGAAGATCAATTTCAGTCTTTGTTGAGCATCTGTTTCTTTTGGTATTGGTATGAGGTGTCTGAATAGAGGCAGGGCAGAGGCCAACACAGCAGAATAGTTAAAAATTTAACAAAGCTGTGTGGTGGCTGTGGCTCAGTGGGTAGGGTGCTGGCCCCATATATAGAAGGTGGCAGGTTCAAACCTGGCCCTGGCCAAATTGCAACAACAACTAAAATATCCGTGCGTTGTGGCAGGTGTCTGTAGTCCCAGCTACTCGTGAGGCTGAGGCAAGAGAATCGCCTAAGCCCAGGAGTTGGAGGTTGCTGTGAGCTGTGTGATGCCATGGCACTCTACCAAGGGCAAAAAAGTGAGACTCAGTCTCTACCAAAAAAAAAAAAAAAAGAATTGAACAAAGCTGAGGCAGTGTAGAAAGCAGGCAAGTTAGTTCATCTTTCTGATTTCTTTACTCACCATTTAAAGGGAACAACATCTAATCACAAGGCCATGTGAGGATTAAATGAGGTAGGAAGTCTTTAACATTATGCCTGCCATGTAATACCTAATAGCAAATAGCTATTGAAATATACTGTTACTATACCTAGAGAAAGAATCCTAATTGTTGGAGCATCATTTGAGTTTGTTACTGTTTTATCTGAGTGTGGTCCTTGAAGAACAGGAAATGTCAAATCTTATGCAAAGGTAGTAAAAATGATCCCCAAATTCTGCATCATATATATATATATATATACACACACACGTGTATATAGATGCACATATACATGCATATATATGTATATATACATGTATATAAAACTTGTAAATTGTGCACAAACTTTATGGCTACCCTGTATATGGATGGGAATAAGGACATTGTAGGAAATGGATTTGTAGCTCAATGGGTCCTCACACTTTTTTTTTTTTTTTTGAGACGGAGCCTCAAGCTATCCCCCTGGGTAGAGTGCCATGGCATCACAGCTCATAGCAACCTCCAACTCCTGGGCTCAAGGGAGTCTCCTGCCTCAGCCTCCTGAGTAGCTGGGACCACAGGCACCCGCCACAACACCCGGCCATTTTCTGGTTGCAGTCATCATTGTTGTTTGGCGGGTCCGGGCTGGGGATTCGAACCCGCCACCTTAGGTGTACGTGGCTGGCGCCTTAGCCGATTGAGCCACAGGTGCCGAGCCCGTCTTCCTGTGTCTTAATATCTTTTGCCAACTCTGAAAATCTTTCAGCTTCACCGCCTTCAAAAATCGTGCCTGCCCCATTCTCTGTTCCCTCTGCTTCTGATGCCATGGTGGATCT
>CAUYQV010013436.1:0-34408 GCA_963574575.1 Galagoides demidoff | reverse complement strand
TATAACTTCCTGCTAATTAAGCCAAGAAAGGAAAGAGTATACTAGACAATATCATCAGAATACATTGAGTAAAATCGAGAATGTCCATGATTCTACCCTTTGCTCATTATGTACACACATTTTTTCGAAAAACAAATCATGTGGTTAATCATGATGGCATAGGGGATGACTCATAGGGCACTACATTTGACTAATAGAAAGGGCATACATTCTAGGGACATGATAAATAATTATTAATGAATAATACAATCTTCCATAGATCTTCCCATTTCTAGTCCTATAAATTTATTTGAAAAAAATACCAAGTTAAATCTATAATATGTAACATAGTCAATGTATTAATAGAATATGTTTCTATGTTTTAGCATTACTAAATCAAGGAATATTATAAAATATTCTAATTGTTTTCAAAATGAGTGATCATAGGTGTCACCTTTGAAGCCGAGATAGATTCTTCATGAACAGAAATTATTTCAAAAACTAATAATACTATGCATAGATATTTAAGACTGCTAACATTTCTCAAAAAGAAAAAAATAAAGATTTACATGTATTACAAATAGTCAAACATTTCTGAATGGAGGGCTAGTTTGAGTGTTGTCATGAAAGAATACGTGAAATCCTAGCATAATTAGCCAACTATGGTGACTTTTAGCCTGAAGTTTTATTACATTTCTTAAATCTGAGTATCAAACTATCCTGTATTGAGACAAGGCAAAACTGTTCAAAGAAATGAAAATCTGGATCTTTAGAAGTAGGTTTGTTACAAGATAAGCTCAACTCAGAAGATGACTAAGGTAGTCAACCCTCACAGACCTCTCCCTGGTTGCATGACAGACAGTCCATGCTAAATACCAGACTGTGGATGCCCACACCATCACAGTCTGATTCTCCCTTTTTTTTTTCTTTTTGCAGTTTTTGGCTGGGGCTGGGTTTGAACCTGCCACCTCTGGCATATGGGGCCGGTGCCCTACTCCTTTAAGCCACAGGCGCTGCCCTGATTCTCCTTTTTTTAACTGGAATCTGGGTGTCTAGAGGATTCTTTAGTAATACAGTTGCATTATTTAACACACACACACACACCCCACACAAGTGCACAATGCTTAGTTAAATTCAAATTTCAGATAAATAACAAATAATTTTTTAAAGTATGTATATGGCTATGGCTAATGTAACTGGGCATCCTGTAAAACAAAACAAAACAAAATAAAATCCTGAGAGAAAATACTTTTACGCAACACTGAAAGATACTACATAAAAGACAATAAAACAGAATATTTCCGTTATCAAGAGGGAAGAACTATGATTGAGGAATCCTATATCCATGGAAGTTAATATTTAAATGCCAGAACAACATAAAGACATTTTAGAAATATAAGAACCCTGAAATAATATCAATCTAAGAAACCACAGCAAACAAATGAAAATGTAAACAGAAACCAGATTTACAAATTTGTGATGGAAGAAATTAGTGTGTATCTCTAAGGTTGAATTAATTTCTTGATTGCACATTCATTTGCCTCTTCCAAATTTTCTGTAATATAATGGAATAGAGATACCAAAATAAGCAATATTTCTGTAACATTGAATATTTTAATATTGGAAATTTAACTGAAATATTTTGAAATGTCTGGCAATACAAAATTCTGTAGTATCTTAGATTTATACTCCAAATAAAGTACCTGTTTAAACATTCATCATTGGCAAATGAATTATATTACCCAATGGATGATGTTTCTGAAATTTTTTTTTGTATTATACTAAAGGAGAAAACTCTTATAGGCAAGTTTATCTTTTATCGTGCATCATAACTATGATTAATTTCAACTACTTTGAAGATTAATGTAATAGGTAATTACTTATGGAGTTGATCCAAATTATGTACCTAACCATAAGAAATCAGATGAAATATTTTTAGTACTAAGTTACAGAAGGATGGCTTCACACAGAATGAAACTCAATACATTTGATGATAAATGGAAAAAAAATGTGTCAAAATTCTGTTGAGGATAAGGATATTAAAAAATGTATTTAAGGCTGGGCATGGGATCAATGGGAGTTCTAGTTTGAGTTCTTTGAGAGTACTCTGTACTCTTCCTTCCAAAAAGGTTCATACAACCTTTGCAGTCCCACCAGCAATGTAAAAGTGTACCGTTCTCTCCACATTCATGCCAGCATCCACAGCTTTGAGATTTTATGATTTGGGCCATTCTCGCTGGGGTTAGATGATATCTCAGGGTGGTTTTGATCTGCATTTCTCTAATAATTAAGGATGATGAGCATTTTTTCATATGTTTGCTAGCCATTCATCTGTCTTCTTGAGAGAAAGTTCATCTTTCTTCCCCATTGATATATGAGATTGTTGGCTTTTTTCATGTGTATTAATTTGAGTTCTCTATAGATCCTAGTTATTAAACTTTTGTCTGATTCAAAATATATTATTTTAAGAAAGGAACTTTAATTGCTTGATTTATAGGAATATATAATTTTTAAACATGAGACTAGTAATGTCCTCAAGAAAGCATACATTCATGCATGGCTTAATGAGGGATATGTTCTGAGGCATGCATAGGTAGGCAATTTCATCATTGCGCGAACCTCGCTGATACAGCCTGATACACACCTAGGCTTCATGGTATAGTCTGTTGCTCCTAGGCTGCAAATCTGTACAGTGTATGACTGTATTGAATATTGTAAACACTTGTAACATTATTTGTGTATCTAAACATAGAAAGTATCCAGTAGAAATAAGTATAAATGATAAAAAATGGTGCACTGTATAGGGTACTTCACATAAATGCAGCTTGGAGGACTAGAAGTCATTCTGGGTGAGTCAGTGAGTGGTGAGTAAACAGAAATTATGGTCTATACCATAATTTTTTTTAATAAAGTGATTGTTCTTTAGTATGATGACATCACCAGTCTATAGGAATTTTATAACTCTGTTATACTCTCATGGTATCACCATTATGACTGAAACATCATTATATGGCAGGTGACTATACTTTTAGTTCAAGAGGTTATCTGGTCTTTCCTTTTCTTTTTTCCAACAATCTAAGACCTTTGAAAGGCTAATGTGAAAATGTAAAATAAATGTGACGTTTTTATGTGTATGTGCATACACACACACACACACACACATATTTCTATCTTAGCTGCCTGAGGTAGAGGTGTTGACAGGACATGATTGCCTTGCACCTATCATGATGCTCTCTCACATTTGCTTTGTTGCTTCCTGTTTCCATTTTAAAGTCAGCATGTATAAAGAAAGAAATACAAAAAAATAAGGTCTAGCAAAGGTTTGTTCATGTTGAGCTAATGACCAGAGAGGTCACTGCTGCTTGCCAGGTCCCTGTGGCACCCTGAGGAATTGATGCTGGATTTCCTGGAGAATTCAGCTTGTGGGTTTCTTTATTTAAATTGTGACCTCTTTTTATAAAGTGCCACAGGCTAAGTACAGTGGGCAACAAATCACAGATGGAGAAACCTTTAGTTCTCACAAGACAACTCACTTTGTGCGTAGGAAGGGGAGAGAGACAAATCACATCTATCTGGACAAGGCACCAGTACAAACAAACTTCCATGAAATCTCAAACAACGCTCCTTCTTTTTCTCAGCTGTATCCATTAACTAGACACTCATAAACCATCTATTTAATAACCTATTCTAGAATTTTTGTCATTGATGATTTAAAAGAAATTGATTTTCTATATATTTCATGTAACAATCTATCCCTCTTCACTTTAAAAATCTGGAAAACAGTTTTCCTTCTTTTGTCTTCTGGCACGCCTTATAGTCTTCACAATTTCTTGAAGATTACCAATCGTGTCTCTAAGATTACATCTGCAATTTCTTTCAGCAGGCGTGGGGTGTAACTCATCTTGAGTCAGGAGACTTGAAATCATTTAAATTGACTGGATACTCTCTTTTTCTTCACCTATTTGGAACTTCAATTTTCTCTTTATTATGTTTGTTCTGCCATTTCTAATTTGAAGACCGGTTCTCTTGCCAATGAAGATTGAGGCAAACAGGCAGCTTAGTAGCTTGGCCTACTGTCTTTTAACGTTCTCTATATTCCATTTGCTTACCTGGTACCCTGGGCCTCCCTTTCTGCCCCACCGTCTAATAAACAGTGTTCTGTACACATCTCAAACCAAGACATCTAAAATGCAATTCTGTTATCCTCCCGCTCCCTGCTCAAGTCATCTCATTCATTGGCACCACTCATCTATCCAGTGCCTGAGCCGAAAACATGGACATCTTCCTGACTTCCTTTCTTTCCTTCACCTTCCAGTACTGCCTCCTAAACTTCCCACAGCCCTTCCCATTTTCCATTCCAGTGCCATTACCATAGTTTCACCATAATAGTTTCACTTCTGTACCTGATCTTCAGACTTCCATTAGCACTCCCCTTCCCCACCCACAACCATCCCTCACACTGTTGCCGCACCCCATCCTGAAGCCATTCATGACTACTGTTTCCCTTCAGGAGAAAGTTCAGACTGAGGCATTTAAGAACCATCTGATTTAGCTCTTTGTAGTCTGTGTCTTTTGTGTCTACCCCTCCAGGACCACCCAACCCTATATTACTCAGCACTTTCTCACAGCCTATCCAGCTGTGAGAGTTTTGCCTATGGGTCCCCTCTTACCCACAGGCCTTCAAAGTTTTGAACACGCTGTTCTCATTGTTTATACCTCTGCCTACCTTCCAACTATCTCCCTTCTTACCTTGCTCTTTCTTATTTCCCCTTCAAGACTCCACTTCTTTGGTAATACTTCTCCAACCTTCTATCATCTCCTGGACTTAAGACAAGACATCCCTCTTCAATGATCAAGTACATTTTACATGTAATTCCTGTTGGAGCATTTGTATTATAATTATTTATTTGATGCCTCCCCCACCTCCTTTGAAGTATAGAGCGTATAGCAACTCAGAATAAGCTTCCCTTGACAGATCAGATGTGCCAATGAAGTAGTAGTGTGTCAAGATAGGAGGGGAAATATAGGGGACAGTAGGAAATCCAGAAGTTTATATCCAACAGGGACCTATGAGCTTGTTGCCAGGGTGACAACTCAGAGACAGACAGGCTCTTCATGTGGCAAGGCCACTGTGGCCTTCTGGCTCTACCCAACAAATGAGAGATGTTGCATCTGACTCCAGAACAGAGTATCATTGGGGCTTAAAGCAAGATAGAACAGTGCCTATTTGGTTTTCTTTAAACGTGGAATGAAAATGGTTCCCCCAAACAATTTGTATTTTCCTAACTCAGGCGGGGGTGGGGGGAGAATAAGAGCCTGAATACAACTAAAGATGGAATTGTATAACTCAGCACAGTATGAAGCCTCTAACTTCCTAAGTCCAGCTATTGTTTTTTCAGTAAGAAAATCCATGCAATTGAAGCCCTGTATAACTGGCTGACTATTCAAAGAGACACGTCTCTGTGAAACTAACATTATGTTGTCAGGAACTGCATTTGCCTCTTCTGTGACATTATTAAGAGGAAAGGGAGAGAGATTTCTTAGCCACCAATGCCCGTGGATGCTGCTGGATATCTTGGCAGGCTGCAGTTAGCAGCAGCTGATTTGCCAGATAGACGTTTATTGATGGGAAACTAGATCAGTGGCACTTCTTCATGGGGATGGGTAATTGACCAATGATGGGTTGATTAGTCAGTGACATTTGACCCACGACTTATATTGCTTGTGATGACTGAGTTGCTTTCCTAGTCACTGTGTCTAAAGAAGCCCAGCGATTCTGCATCAACACCTAGAGGGAGGGTATTATGGAGTGGAGTGACTAACACTTCCCTCTAAGAGAGGGATCTGGAAGTCCTGGCAACTCTGGCTCTGTCTGAGGTGGGGCCGAATCTTGTAGTATACTAGCTTTAAAATTTAGGTTTTTCACACTTGGGAAAGGCCTCAAACATGCATTATCTTAATCATTGTATTCTTTATTCATAAGAGAGGATATAATTGTTTTGTGACTAAGTATTTCTTTTGCTTGGCTGTTTTCATTCAGAGAAACCATTTCTTCCTTTCCTGAGAGTTTACCCTGTAGCTAGGCAGGCAAACAGAGCCATCTTTCTTGACAGAAAATACTTGGGCCTAATAGTGGGAACCTAATTCTCCTAGGGAGTCAGGTACTAATACCTCGCGGTATCCTGGAGAAGGTGAACTTGAAACGTGATCTCTGACCATCTCTCTATCCCCTTATTTTCTTTCATTCATTCAACAAAATTTACTAAACCTTTTACAGTGTTCCAGGCACTACTAAGTATAGGCACCAGGGGATTGGCATTCAATAAATAAACATTGATGCTCTCATGGAACTAGCATTCTAGTGGGGACAGGGGAGAAAACAATAAACAAACACTATCAGTAGTGTGTCAGACATTGAGACTTGCCACAGGAAGATCAGGAGGGAGACACATGGGTGGTGACACAATACAGTTTTAGATTGGGTGGCTAGGAGAGGCTGCACTGTGAAGGGTGACGCCTGAGTGGAGCCTGAAGAATGGTAAGAGCAAGCCATCTGGGCATCCAGGGGAGGAGCATCACAGGCAGAGTGCCAAGGCCCTGGAGCAGGAGCATGCCTGGAAGGCTACAGGAGCAGCTAGGAGGCCAGTATAGATGGAGAAAGGGAGGCAGGGGAGAGCAGGAAACAAGGTGAGGAGGTACCTTTGAGAGGTGACAGCCCTGAGATGTTTTTTTGCCATCTCTGTATTCGACACCAACTACCAAACCCATCCCAGTGTTTGATCAGCACCATTAATGGAGAAGAAGGACAGGGCTGGAGGAGGCTTTCAGACCTTTAGAAGATGCCTTTTCTGCTCCTGACCTGCCTTGACCCAACCAGCTCCTGGAGAAGAAACTGCAGAAGGAATCCTAGTTCTTACCACTTAATAGGAACCTCACTTCCCCATCTTCTGCATGTCTTTCTCTTTCCCCTGGCAGCATAACTGGGAAATAAAGGAGTTTGTCCTTGTTGTTACTAGGTTTATAGGCACAGCAAAAATCACTCATTTTATTTTAGAGAAAAAGGAGAGAGATTATCGGGAATGTGTCTTAAAAGTGGATAATTGAGTAGTAATTATATCATTTTCATGCCATTTTTAAAAAGCCAGAATTTAAAAAACAGAAAATCTTCAGAGCCCTGACCCCCTAAAAAGACCAGAGTAGAAGCTCAGTGCCTATAGCTCGGTGGCTGGGGCGTAAGCCACATACACCAAGCCTGACGAGTTCAAACCCAGCCTAGCCTGCCAAACAACAATAACAACTTACAACAAAAAAAATAGCCGGGTATCGTGGTGGGTTCCAGTTACTGGGAGATGCCAGCTAACAGTCCCAGCTACTGGGAGGCTGAATCAAGAGAATCGCTTAAGGCCAAGAGTTTGAGGTTGCTATGAGCTGTGACGCCATGGCACTCTACTGATAGTGACATGGTAAGACTCAAAAAAAAAAGACCAGAGTAGAGTCATAATAACTAACCAAATCTACCTAAATGTCTTAGTTTATAGTTCATTTGTCACCTTAGTTTAAGACATTATTGGCATTTGTCACCTAAGTTTAAGACATTATTGGCTGGGTACAGTAGCTCATGTCTGTAATCATAGCACTTTAGGAGGCCTAGACAGGAGGACTGCTTAAAGCCAGAAGTTCAAAATCAGCCTGAGCAACATAGCAAGACCCTATCTCTCTCCAAAAGAAAAAATTAGTTCCAGTTTACTTGGGAGGATGACCAAGGAGGATCCCTTGAGCCCAAGAGTTTGAGAGTGCAGTGAGTTATGATCATACCATTGTACTCCATGTAACCTAGGTGACAGAGCAAGACCCTGTCTCCAGAAATAAATTATTATCTTTCTACTTGCTAATCATGATACGCTTTTTCATGTTTTCAGACTATTATAAGAAATCAATTATACTATGAATGAAAGACACCTATCACCCAGCCTTTTTCAGCTAATAAATGCCAGCACTTTGTTGAAACCCTTATTATGATAGTCAGTTAACAATTTTTAAATTGGCTTGAAAATGATGGTTTTGTAATTGATATGTGCAATAGTATTAGTAAAATACCCATAATGCTTTAAGTAACAAACCTAATTGTAAGTAAGTAGGCTGTCCAGAGATGAGACAGTACAGAGAGATGTAATGTAACTAAGTAAACCTATCATCTTTCTGGGTATTGTATTAAGGAGTTAATGACACAAAAATATTTTGAGTTCTTCTGTTGGAAAATGTTACATAAATGCAATATGTCAGGACAAAATGGGTCTAGCCCAAAGTATGTTCTTGATGGGTATCCATAATTTCTGTAGTCTGTAGAGATGAAGTTCTTTTTATTTTCCAGTAGAAAAAAATAATTCTACCATTTATAAAAGTTAATCTGGCATAAAAGGTCTGAATCTTTAATCAGTTTGTCTTGCAGTTATCAAACATAGATTAAAAGAAGTAATAGCAAGTTGATCCTTAAAAAAAAAAGAATTACTTCTGCCACTGTGGGCCTTCTTTTCTGTCTGTGAACTGTTAAGCCCATGGCAGCTTCAACTGCCCTCTCACTGTCGTGTGGCTACAGCCAACGTTAGACTATCTGTTCAGTTCACAAATCACCAAGACCTCTTTTTGACTGGCATTTTTTCTTCTCCCTATTGTTTACCACCCTGCTACACTATTGCTCATTCACTTCCCTCCCAAAGGATAGGCACAGAAAAGAAAAAAGAGAGGAATCACAAAATTTTCAATCTTTTTCTTGTTAGTAGTAGTTCCAAGTGAAGGCTTGGTCAGTAAGGGTAGGGAGAGGAATTGAAGCTAATGACTCAAATAATGTTTTGTAATTATTTTGAGTATTCTCTACATCTATGCTTCTTTCGATGTCTAGTAGGACCACAGATAATCTCAGACTGAAGTAGTGATTTTTTACTGTTGTGATGGACTTGAGTCTTTGCAGCGGTTTCCGAGTGCCTAGAGTGGTTCTCTGTTCTGTGAGTACTCAATAAACACTCATTGACTGAACTGACAACATAGTATGTTAGTGCAGCTAAAGGCAGGTCTGTCTGTCAACTAAATGAGACATCATATTTGCTCAGTGTATCTGATCTAAGTGAATGTGAGGAAACTGCTAAAGATCTGGGATCTCTAACAAATGACTAGAATTAAGTTATGGAGGTAGACACTGACATTAACACAGGTAAGGTGCGCCTCACTTGTTCCATGCCACTTCCATTCCATTCTGTCTGAAGGCTGCACAGGCAAGCAGTCTATCTATTTACATTAAAACATCCTTCTTTGCAACCTAGAGAGGTAGAAATTTCCTTTTCATACTCTGAAGAATACAACAAACATCCCAATATATGTCTTTTCTGACTCAGATTAAGATTGCCTATAATTCTAGTTGAAATTGAAAAGATACTTTATGAAATTTGCTTCATTTCAGTCGTACTGAGTGTCATCTGTCACAACCCTGAATCAAGGAATTCCCCCTTGTTTCCCTCATCCATGACTTATTACTAAGTGTTGTTTCTTTCTGAGCCTATCTGCATCGCACTAAAGTCTTCTCTTACGACCCTCAAACTAAGAGCTGTGGTTCCCAGAAAAATCATAGAATAAAGAATTATCTGCTGTGGTTTCTAGCAGATGCTGAAGTCTGAACTGTGTGAATGCTTAGAGGCCAGAAATCCTAGAACCTGGAAACAGCAGAGTTTGGGAGCATGGTAAATATGCCTCAACCATTTCATCCTAGGGGTATTTTAAAACCAGAAAGTATTGCTATGGCAACTAAGTTGTATGTTAAGAGGGGCACTAGAATTCAGATGTTCTTCGGAAAGGTTAAACCCCCCCACCCCCCGCAACGTGTATGGGCGTGTGTGTGTGAGAGAGAGACAGAGACAGAGAGAGAAAAGATTTAACCCCACATGCCTACCACTTATCTGTCTTGAGTAACTAGAAAGTTTGACAACTAATCATCATAAAATATAGCTGAATACATGAAAAAAGGAACCCTTTTAGTTTTCAAAGATTAACCCATCAAAGACATTTTTACAGAGGATTGAGTCCCATTTGACCCACAAACCTATGTTTAGTAAGTATCCAGAATTGTTAACATCCCTCTAAATAAAGACAAATACTTCACCAATAGTGACTTAAGCAATCCCTTTAAAAACCAGAATCATTCATCTTGGAAAGTTACATGAATGTAAAGCCTCAACCTCCTCCTTTGGTTTTACTTTGGTGGGTGTTTTATGCATTGCTACCCCAGGATAGGCTGTACAGAGTCACAGAAATGTGGCTATTCTCATGAGGGCTAAGGATAGGACTCAGCAAATTGAAATTTCTACATACTTAGTACACCAAATTACTTTAATATATCTTCTACATATTAAGTGAATAAAGCTATTCTGAAAACTTATGAAGGGTCACAGTTATTTAAGGTTAATCCTTATATTAATTCAAAGTAGTTATCTACCTTTGAAAATGTCCATTTTCCCCAGGTACCCTTAAATTGGAGATTTTTTCCCCCAGGAGCCCAATTTTGCCACCTTGTTAATATGTGTTGGTGCATCTTGGTAGCACCTGATGTCAACGTATTTCTCTTTCTTTCTTTCTTTTTTCTTAAGCTTAGCCCTTTGTAAATTGGTAACCACAGAGGCACTTGAGCAAAACGTTCTCATACATCTAGTTAAGAATGAGCAGAAGCTCTGAGATCAGGAAAACCATTCCACCTCCTATTTCTAAATCTTGTTCCTAGGAAAAATGGTTATAATGATGGTTGCCAGTTGGTGCCCCTCAATGACTTCTTTCGGCAACTTTTCTGGACACTCAGGGGCTTAGTTCTAGCTGAGGAATCTTTTTAAAATTTTTTCTGCAACGTTACCTCTTTCAGCAGTGTATCAGATTCACTGTAAGGGGTATTGGTTACATAGATAAATGCAGAGCATGCTTTTACTTCTCCCTGGATTTTCTTTTCTTGCTGCCCTTAAAACCTAGCTGTAAGGATCCTCTTTCTTCCTGTTACCTTATGGTGCCTGACACCATGTCCCTCAATGATTATGACATTACCAGCTTTGCCACCTTATTCTTTTCCTGTAACCGAACACCAGCCAAAACTGTTGAGACTTTCTATACGGTTTAATGTTTAGAAATGGCTAATGGCTTTTTTAGCTCCATGTCTTACTATAGTTCTGGAGATTTATCTGCTCTCGCCGTCTTCATTATGAAATGAAGAAACAAAAGTATAGTTTAATTTTTTTTGTCTTCCTCTCCATCATGAGTATAGTGAGACACAACCAGTGCTAAAACTCTAGCTCCAGTGATTCTAAATAATCCTACCAAACCTCTTACAACCTTCTTAAAAAGAAAATGAGAGAAGGCATCATTCTCTCTGGATCAAGCATCTTCTGGTTCAACCCATCCTTGTTTTCTAAAAGGTGTAAATCACTGAAACTTACATGAAATGTTGTCCTAAGGCTTGACAACATTTTTTTAAATCATTCTTCTTCCAATCATTCCCAGAACATTTGTTATTATTACTAACACTCATTTACTCCAAAGGAGCTTACATTTGGGTTGTATTTAGCTGCACTCATTGAGAAAGACTTTTAGAATACTTTTTAGTTTTATTTGTGTTTTGTTTATTTTAGTCTTACATAACAAAAAGTCCACAGGGAGGTGGCTGCCAGCATTGGTTCTGCACTTCTATGAGCTTTGCAGTTTTCTAGGTCTTTTGGACATGTGTTTTTGCCCCAGAGAAACAAGACAGCTGCTACAGCTTTAACTACCACGTCCGTGTAGGAGGACAAAAGGGTAAAGTAATAAAGAGCCCTAGTAGCCAAGTCTGTCCCTTTTTATTAGGAAAAGCCAAAGCTTTATTTGAAGCCTACCTCACCAGCTTCCACTTAGAATTATTAGGTAGAACTGTGTCACACCATCAGCCTAGTGAGGCTGACTAAGAAACTGAGGGTCAAGGTTAGGGGCTGGCTTATCCAACTGGCAGCTCTGCCAGAGTCCTATCTCTGGTTGACATTTCACATCTGCTTTAGGGTTTTCTTTTATTTGCTTTTTTGGGTGGTGGTGGTGGTGGTTGTTTTTAATTTCAAATTAATATGAGGGTACACATTTTTAGGTTATAGTATTTTCACTTCCAAGGTAGTCTAAGTCATAATGTAGCCCTCTCCCAGGGGGCGTGCTGAACACTCTCCCATTGTGCACATTGAGAGCCCACCAATTGCCCTCCCTCCTCCCCTCTCTACTTCCATCCTCTCCTCCTTGGTAGACTGTATGTGTGTTTTCTTGTTCATGTGGGCATGTAATTGTTTATATATTGGTTTCATATTAGTATCCAGTACATTGGATATTTGCTTTTCCATTCTTGAGATACTTTACTAAGAAGAATGTGTTTCAATTCCATCTAGATAAGCATAAAAGATGTAAAGACTCCATCTTTTCTTATGGCTGAATAGTATATTGTCTTGTATCCATTATATACCTCTGTCACGGTTTGTTAATTCAGTCATAGGTTGATGGGCATTTGGGTTGCTTCCACAACTTGGCCTCTTGCACTTCTTAATTCCATAATTTTTTCACTTAAAATAATTTTGCAATGAGTTAAACAAATATTGGAAAGAATCTCAGTTTGGGATTCAGAAGGCCTGAATCAATGTCCTGGCTCCTCTTTGTGTGACCTTGAGTGAGTCATCTCTAAGCTTGGTTCCTCTTTTGCTATAAAATGGGTGGGAGGTAGAGATGGAAATAACTACGGTCCCTACCTCTCAAGGGTGTTCTGGGGAGGAAGTGACACCAGGAACACAGATACACTAAATTGACTGTTAAATTTTGAACATATGGTAAAGTTATTTTTTCTTGACCTGTCATGGTAAACCATGCATACACGCAAGCACGAAAAATAATAACAGAAAGGAAAAGAGCTAGTGATGGAAAGTTTGTAAATATGCTTATTTTAGACAGCTAATTTCCATCAGCAGGACTGTTTGAAATGTCAAGTAAGGTCCCCACTCACGTTATTTTCCTAGGTGGCTAAGAATATGTTAGGACTGTTTTCACAGAGGATTTGAAATTAGGATTCTAACCTAGAATTTTGGGTTCCACCTTCTCAGTCTTCTTTTCCTGCCCCCTTTCTGCCTCTCTGCTCCTTAGCGTGGGCTGTCAGTGCTGACTCAGTCCTGGACTAGATGTCATTTGTTGTTGGGAGCTGGGCTCAGCTTTCCGCCTTCCTGTGACTGTGGAGGCAGCTCTCACTCTCTGGGGGGAGGAGGGAAGGCCACCCTCATGAGGAGGTAGAGGCTTTCATGTTTCTTTTGAGCTAGGATTTCCTTTGAGGGCCTCAGTTCAGCTCAAGCACACCCATCACAAAAGCAGTCACTGCAGGTAACAGTGTACCATGGAAAGCTGTGCTGTGGTCTCACTGACAACGGTCTCTCCCTGCACCCACCCAGCAGTAGCTTCTCCTTGACTGCAGAGGACATAAAACACGCTGTGGGTAGATGTGCTCCTGGAGACTGGAATCCCAAAGTGTTCCCACAAAACTAACAGACAATCAAAGATGCTTTGCTTGTGGCCGGTGTGAGAACACGTAGGAACAACAGAGAAGCAAGGACACTCAGCAGCCAGTGACAGTCTGTTCCACCAGGAGGAGCTGAGTTCTGGGGTGATTCTGACAAGAAATGAAGCTGCACAGAGCCAAAGTACCCCTGTGCTAGGGCCTTATTTTGTTTCTCCTCCTGATCTACTAGTTAGCTTTATAAAAACACTTAGTTTTATCAGTTCAATATCACTCTTTAGATAATGCAAGAGGTATGGGAGTCCTCTTTCCCCAGTCCTTCACCTTTCTGGGGATGCATCAGGTATTTCACATGAGATTCCCCTCCTTTTCAGCCTAACACAAATAGTTTATTCACTCTTGCAATACTGCCTGTATTCTCTAAATACGTGTATGCATGTGTGCATGTGTGTGTGTGTGTGTGTGTATGCAGCTTTTATGACTGCACTGTGAGCTTATCATATTTTATGCTTCTTGAGGGAAGGATCATATATAATAAGATCTATAATTTTAATAGCATGAGCATTTATTCAATCATTTACTTACTTATTCACATAAACATTTATGGGATTTGTAAATCTTGCCTTGGGAAGGCTCTGGGAAGGACAGAGCAATGATGAAGTCAGCCCCCTAAGTTAAGGACTCTAAAATTCATTGGCCTGTAAACATAGAAAAAGATGCTCAGGCATAATGAGAGAAAAGCAGATCAGAGCTGTGCAGAGATTTCACCTATTACCTCGAAACCACCAAAGCGGCACCCCACTGTGTTGGCAGGGCTGAGAGAAAGCCGGTGATCCCAGATACTGCTGGTGGGAATGTAAATTAGTACAGAGAATTCCTCAAAGACGACAACTCAGAAATCTCTATTAAAATCACAAATGCATGTAGACTATGATGCAGTGAGTCTGGGTCAAGATTTACTTTACAGATACACATGCACGCGATGATATAAGGTCCCAAAGTTATTTTTTGCAGCACCAGTTATAACAGCAAAAGGTTGTTGAAAAACACATTCATTGATAAGGGGCTGGCTCTCTGTGTAAGGGCATGCCATGCAGCCGGAAAGGAGAATAACATGGAAAAATCTCTAAGGTCTACTTTTTAAAATAAATTTTACTGTGTATATTTGAGGTTTACAACATATTATGGGATACATGTTGAAAGTAAAATAGTGAAGTAAATTAACATACCTATTACATCAAAGGGTATTTTTCATGAGAGAAAGCCAAGTCCAGAGAAGCATGCATATAGCATGCCATCTTTTTTGTAAAAAAGGAGGAAGATAAGAATATATATTAATATTTGCTTGGGTTTGTATAAAGAAACTCTGGAAGCAGGTGCAAGGCAATAATGAAAGTGGTTAGGAGTGGTGGTAAAGGGCAGGTGTAGAGTTCCAGGTGGGAATGGGATAGGACCAGAGGTGGGAACATAACCATTCACTGGTTACCTCTTTATATTGTTTTGATTCAAGGGATACATGGATGTATTACCTTTCCAAAATAGAAAATAAATATGTTTTTAAGATTTTGTAGAGGAGACACATTTACGTGCCAACAATATTTAAGATATATATTGTGCCTTATTTTCTAATTAAATTTAAAATTTTTTGAATGATGAATTACATAAGAGCCTTTTAAACCAATCAGTTTCTCCCTCTCTAATTTCTCTTATAAATCCTTGCCAGATCAATCTTCCAAAAGACCCCTTTAGACGAATTGCCAGAAATGACTCCTCCTGGTCTCTGCAGCAAGTTCAAACATCTCTGACTTTTAGGCTTCTCCACAAACTCACCCCACCCAATTAATGCAAATTAATGTCCACAGCTGAGGTCTCCAACAACATCATTTGCTCCCATTAGGCTGGGCTCATCATTGTTCTTGAACGTTTCCATCTCTGTGCCTTTGCTTGAGCGACCTCCCCTTTAGGGGGTGACTCCTACTCTTCCCTCTGCCTATCCTGAGCCTCCCTGTTTTTAAGGCCACTTCCTCCCCTAAAGGCTGAGTTTTGATATACCAATCCCTCCCTTATATGACCTCCATGGTGTTTACTGTCAGTACTCCATGCTTAACTCACACTCTGAAGAGAGATAGTTACTTCCTTAGAGATAAAGACAGTGGAAGCATTACATACACAAACACACATACCGACTGGGACCCCTGGCAGGCACCAGAGTCAACCACACACATCTACAGCTTTCTGGGTCCTACTAAGAAGCTGTCCAGGTCATAGCTGTAAGAAATGGCTAGACCCCAGCCCATCCCCTACTTGATGCTCTGAATGAAGCTTTAGGGACGCTGAGCCAAATTCTCAGATTTCTGTTAACTATTTTGCATAACACACACCCTACCTTGGACTCAACTGGATTCAAACACTAGTAGTTGTGTCTGATCCCATGTGGCTCCTGCTACCACCAGATGAGGAAAGAGCTTTGAGACTTGAGGCCTCCAAGAGAGAAGAGGACAGTGTCTGTTCCTAGTCCTTTTAAGCCCATGTCTGCGCCCGATGGAGTAAGATTGCAGGCTGAGCCCAGAGAGGGTTCTACAAGAGGCTGAGAAGGCAGGGGCAGGGTAGTGGCAAAAGCCAGAGAAATGTGGATTATTTCTGTTGGTAACCTCATCTCCATTTCCCCAGTAGGTGACACCTTGAGAAATTCACTTGATATTTACTACCTAGCTTCTCACATAGTTTTGGAGCACATAGTTGGAGTGACAGAATTTTAGAACTAGGGTTAGGAATGGCTAGGACGTTGCATCTGGAGAGCTGACTCTCTTGCACCAAAGGGTAGTGGCTGCTCGGAGTCTTGGTGAGAGAGATTTTGAAGTCCAGTCTGGCTCACTGGGAGAGAAGACCATGGTCTGTTACAGGTGTCTGCAGGAACTCATGCAGTGAGGACATGGTTTCTGTGGAGTCTTGCTCTTATGTTACAGACAAAGAAACAGGACCTAGAGAAGAAGTGACTTGCACCAGGTCTCGCTACCAAACCAGAGGCCGAACTCAGGCTCCTTCTCTCCCTACCCCAGCTGCCTCCTTCCCAGTCAGGTTCACTGTTTGGTAGAAGAATAGAAAAGTAAGGATAATCACAATAACAAATGATCCCAAACCTTGATTGTAGTCAAGAATTTTTATCTTCCATCCCTTTCCTCTCCCTCTGCAAAAGCGACTAAGAGTTTTTCAGAAAATAGTCGATGCATTTGAGGCAGTTTCCTCCCGTCTCTCTAGCTCTGTGCCTACCTTCTGGGGAGAAGGACTAAAGAAAACTGATGGTGCCCATCAACTTGGGTGCACCAAGATCCTTTCCTCTCTGCAGCTGCTGTTTTCCTGAAGCCCTTTCTTCCATCTCTGGCACGTGCAACTCACCAGGTCTGCCTCTGATGTCTGCAGCCGGGCTTAGGAGGCAAAATCTTTTTAAGATTTCCCACCTGACGCATCACACTATGAGTCATCACGCTGGGGTGTACCTTTGTCTGACATGCCAGGTTTTCTCTGCTAGCATTTTAAAAGGCAGGCTTTCACTCATCATAACAATTCAAAATTTAAACTAGTGCATTGCCAGCATCTGAAATAGATCAAGTTTGACCCTAACAGGAAGGGTACAGGCACTTGAATGTTTTGCTGCTCTTCCAGGCCTTTATCCAGGATTCAGAGAACTTCAGGGACTGTTACCGTAATATCCTGGATATTAGCCCTAAGAGAAAAGAAAAATGGAAAAACCCTACCAGCATTTCAGCATCAGTAAATGAAATGCGAAAGGCTCTGATGGAGGACAAGCATCTAAAAGTGACATTGATTTCTCAGACTAGCTGTTCTCTGTTCATTCCAAAAACGTATTATTAAATTCTGACTGAGGGTCAGAAACCAAGGATAGAAACACGAGGCAAGCCATATTCCGTGCTTTTCAATTCCTGGAAAGTGAGGCAGGCCATACACACACATAAACAGGTGATTCTTGCACAGTGTGACAAATGATAATGAAAACCAGCACCAAGTTGTGCTATAAGGACAGTTACAAAAGGGACTTAAAGGGACTGACAGCGGCTATCATCTGTACATACATGGGCATGTGGACATTTTTATGTCATCTCCCTATTATAATGTTAGGGACACATTTTCAATTTATTTGTTTGATTATAGGATTTTCTCTGTGGCAAGTGTTTAGTAAATACAGTAGAACCCCTGTACACTGGCCAACCAAGGGACTGTAACAAGCTGGCCAGCATATGGAGTGGTCAACATTAGGAGCTAGGCCTGCTGTCCGGATACATCCGTGGTGCATGTCCAGTCTATGAAAATTAGGTCCACTTAAGGAGGTGGTCAATGACAGAGGTTCTACTGTATTTTATAAAATTTTGTTAGGAATATTTTGTAAATAAAAGTACCTTTAGCTACAATTTCTCATTTTTCCTATGTTTGGCAAGTTGCTTTTGGGACACCCCGTATTTATTGAATAGAGGTGGTTGAGTTTCTCCCACATTCTCCTGACTTAGCACCCCTTTACTTACAGGGGACCTTAAAGGATGTGGTGTAGTATAGAAAGCCAGCTACACTGGCGGCACTTTGGGAGACATTTAAATGGTAGGCACAGTGATACAAGTGGACTCTTTGGTCACTGTTGCTCAAGCAGTAGTTCACCATAATCAGAAGCATCTGGACACTGATGGTAAGCACTAGGAGCAGCTTCTGTAATTGCATAAGTCACAGTGACTTGTATCCATCTTTTGTTATCCATATACATTATTATAATTTTAATACAGTTTTTTCCTTTCTTAGAATGTGTATATTTTCTGGGGTGCCCTCTGTGTTATTCCCACTTTATAGATGAGAAAACTGAGGCACAGATAAATTAAGAAACTTGCCCAAGGTTTCACAGACAGGATGTAGGATTTGAATTAAGATAGTTATGCTCCAGAATCCATTCCAGGCAATGAAGAATAAAGCTTATGGCAGATTAAAGATGGCCATGAATATTTTAACATTTCTCTCATCTAGGGGTGGACCCTATGTCCCTCCCTTTGAACCCAAGTTGGCCTGTGGCTGAGTTGACCAGTAAGTTATAAAGTAACACTGTGCCAGTTCTAGGCCTAGCTATTAAGAAGACTAGCAATTTCTATTTCTTTCCTCTGGGAGACTTGAGACTTCAGGTAAGTAGTTTGATGACCCCACTAGAGAGGCCACCTGGACAGGTCCTGAGGCTACATGGTGAGATAGATGGGACCAGCAGAGCCCAGCTTTCCAGCTGTCCCTGTCAGTGCACCAGGCATGTGCATGAGCCACCTGGCATGCTTGGCCCAGCCCAGATGACTGAGTAACTCCCAGTCATCTAATGGGTAACTCTGTTGAATGCCCGTGGAGCTGAATAACCACTCAGCTGATCCCTATCTAAATTCCTGATTCACAATACCATGAGCTATACTAAAATGGCTGCTGCTTTATACTGAGTTTTAGAATAGGTCGTTACGTTATTGTGTTTACTCAAACAGTGTTCTTCAGACTTTCTGACTGAGACACACAGAAAAAGATACATGTCCCAGAAACCACCCATATGTACGTACTAAAGACCCTAAAATTTAGCTTTGGCCCCAGTCTTTGAAAGTCCAAGTGGCCAAATACCTAACAACATCATTTCTGGAATTTCTGATCTTGTTAGAGATCAATGACAATGTCATTGCACAGATTGCATGAACTCAGCAAGGTTAGTAATAAAATAAAGATGCCATTTGTATTTTTTGTTAATACCTGAATATTTACTTTGAAATGTAAGTAAAGTACTCTAGATGGAACTTAGAGTGAAAAATCCATTTACATGATCTGTATCGGAAAGTTGAATTATAAATGAATACTAAAATGGAACAGTAATGATTATAATGCTATAAACAAAACAACTAAATTTTTAAAAAATTTACTGTAAATAAAAACAAAGCCTGTTAGATTACTTTAGAAAGAGCATTATAGATTTTAAAAAAAGAAGAGCATTATATCCTTTCTGAGTCAGCAAATTTTACAAATTTGGAACTAGTAATAAATAATAATAGAAAATAATTATATTGTAATTCTTTTTATTTAAGAATTTTTTTTTTCAGTAATCATTCCATTGAGGCTACAAGTCTTACAAAAGATAAAGAACTATCTGGAGATGTTCACATCTTGTAAGTATGTCCATTTTGCCACCTCAAAATTTCTTGAGAAGGAAGTAATACAGACACATTATTGTGTATGCAGTGGTGTGTCACTTATATCCTCCTTCAGGACAGAAGGACTTAGCCTCCCCCAGTTGCTGGGAGCGCTACTGGCCCACAGATGTCAGAGGTCAGTCCTCCCTGGTTATTTCCCTCTGGTATGAGTGCCACCTCATCCAAAGTCAGGCTCCCCAAGGGCACCCAGCACCCAACATGGGACAGCTCTGGAGGGCCATCCCTTAGCTTTTGAGCTCCCCTGGGGGGGAATCAAGCTCTTTCTTAAGACAGCATAGCCATCCAAAGTTTCTGCCAAGCCTGATTTATCCTTCTGTCATGGGTGTCAATGCCAAAAGCACTCCTTGCAACTATCATCTTTGATATAGACAGGATAAGAAATTATACAGAGTATTTAAACAGTAAGAAAATGTTAGAGAAAGGAGAAGCTCAGAATGTGTCTTGATCCACCACTGTACATTGGCATGATCAAAGCTCATTGCAACCTTGAACTCCTGGTCTCAAGTCTCCTCTTGCCTCACTTTCCAGAGTAGTAGCTAGGACCACAGGCTCATGCCACCATGCTACCATTTTTGTGTATATACATATATTTTGTAGAAAAGAGTCTTTGTTGCCCAGGCTGCTCTTGAACTCTAGGCCTCCTCCTACCATGGCCTCCCAAAGTGCTGTGATTATGGGCATGAGCCACTGTACCTGGAATGCAAAACTAGATAGATAGATAGATTTTTTTTTTTTTTTGAGAGAGAGAATCTCACTCCATCGCCCTGGGTATAGTGCAGTGGCATCATCATAACTCACAGCAACCTCAAATTTCTGGGCTCAAGTGATCCTCTTGCCTCAGCCTTCCCAGTAGCTAGGACTACAGGCATGCACCACCATGCCTTGATAGTTTTTTTTTCTTTCTATTTTTAGTAGAGATAGGGTCTGGCTCTTGCTCAGGTTTGTTTCATTACTTGTTCCCAAGCTCAAGTAATCCACCTGCCTTGGCCTTCCAGAGTGCTAGGATTATAGGCATGAGCCATCATGCCCAGCCAAAACAATATTGACAGTCTGAGATATAAATGCTTTAAAATGTTAGACTTCTAAAAACCTAAGTTCTACTTTTTTTTTTTTTTTGAGATAGGGACTTGCTCTGTTGCCCAGGCTGGAGGGCAGTGATGTGATCACAGCTCAGTGCAACCTTGAACCCCTGGGCTCAAGTGATCCTCATGCCTTGCCCTCCCAAAGTGTTAGGATTACAGGCATGAATTTGCTGTTTTAATTTTTAATAACAAATTATAACATTAATTTTTCAATAAATTTCAGATTTATTCCTATGTCCCCCAAATTTATTTCATCATGAGTCATGAGGCTTTGGCCTCAGCATAAGATGAATATTAAACCATAACACTTGGCTATTTGACATTTGGCCAGTTATGTATTCAGAGAACCTCTAATTATATACTTGGATTTATAGGCATCTATTTTGCATCTATCCATGCACTCACCCACCCATCTAAAATGGTATCTCACAAAATAACGCTTCCCCTCACTATGTATAATATACTCTGAGTTTCTATTCTATTTAATTAAAAAAAAAAACCCTGCTCATTATGACTTAAGTTATTTTCCTGACCCACCAACGAGTCAATATTTGCAATTTGAGCAAAGAACAAGCAAGCATTCTTTAGGGAAGGTAATGCTCAAAGTTAAGCAATCCTGATATTCAGTTTACTTGGTAGGCAGAGTGGGGATTCTAGCTTCAATACTACTTTTAAGATCTTCCAGCTGGTTGCCCTGCTCTGATCCACACTCAATAATCAAATCACCGAGTTTGCCCTGTGGTTTATGCATACCCTGCTCCCTTCGCCTAGGACTTTCTATTTTTACCCTGCTTCACTGTTGCCTGATTAACAACTGCTATTCACCTTGTAGGAGCTGGCAGAGCTGGCTCCTCCTCTCAGAAGCCTTCCTTGACTCTAGGAGGCTGGATTAGGTTTCCCTCTGTGTATTCAAGACTGGCTGTTTTACCCTTGCCTGTTTACCAGCTGGTGCGATCTAGAGCTCAGAGACTGTATCTTAGTACTTTTGACTCCTGAGGACCTGACATGGTGGTTGGCATTGCGTAGACACCTCGATAAGCAAGTATTTGTCTAACCATGTGCGTATTCCCCCTAGAGGGAGACTGTCCTGACCAGCCATTCCCCAACCAAATGTTAGAGTTTGGGCTTCCTTGGCAAACACAGACAATATTGTAAATTCTTGTCAATTGATATTTTGTGATTTATGGTTTTCTTCTGTGGGTTCAGTTTGCATGAGGCCGTCTCATTAACACTGAGAGGAATCACCAAATTGAGTTTCTGGATGTCAGAGCTGACTGCTAGACCTTCATGATTTCATGACATTAATGTCGCTTTCTCGCATCTTGATGGCAGCCATCTGATGTCCGACTCTGATATCCCTGTTTGGCTCTCTGACATTAATTTTAAGTGCAGGAGCAATATTTTAAATCTAAGGTTCTTTAGAATACAGCTGCGGTCTCTGTCTTTGTCCGAACTAAAGTGATAGCCATAGAGATAGTTTTAAAGATATTTTCCAGTTTTTCTTCATTTGGTATGAAATCTGTTGTCTAAATTGCCTTTGAATATTTGGATTTCTTTTGTGGGATTTTTTTTTTCCTTTTTGAAACTTAATTTTTTCCTAAGGAAGGCCATTAACAATTTTCCAAATCGTTTTTGTCTCAAATTCTATTAATTGCTGCTCAATGAATACATGTGTTAGTTTAAGAGTCAGGGAGGGGCATGGCAATGGACTTGAGAGATATCCCAGCTGGAATTTAGGTCTGTGTGGACCTGTATAATTAATAGTACTACAAAATAGCCTTTGATTATTATTTATTTCTTATTGTGAGGGAGGGACAAGGGTCCAAAATTCCAACTAGGATAGAAAATGAAGAACATTAGCACTTGAGCAAAAAAACTCAAGCAGGAAATATGAAGCACAGAGAGGGATGACAAGCATGACAAGGGCAGCAATATTTCAGCGCCTTCAAGTAGCAACAGTCTTCAGGATGGAGTGTTTCCCCCAGCGGCTGGTTTAATGGAACCAGGAAAATAGCTGCTAGGAAGGGCCAAGTGAGAAGGGGTGGGAGGATAAAGATCTTATAAATGAGCAAACCAAGTCTTACTACTTAATACAAACCCAGAGGCGCTATGACTTTATATTGTTATCAGTCATTTCAAAAAGAAATATTAAGGTATTCTTTCAAGCAGTGCAGAGAGTCCAGGGAATGACAGAAAGCAGAAAGCGGAAAATGCATTCAGAAATGAGCTACTGGCAGCGTAGTTGACCTGTGACATTTTTGTTCTTCTTATCCTCTGGCCAAATTTCACCCTTGGATATGTGTAAAGGCTCTTCCTAAATTAAATGGAAGTTAAATGTGCATGCTCGAAGGACAGATTTGGCCTGTAGTGTCTTTCCAAGGATATTAATAAAGCAACAGAAGTGAAAATGATTGTTGGGCCATCCTAGCTCTTGTTTCGGATGAGAAATGCTGGGGGAGAGAGGAAGCATTGCTTTATTTTCTCCTCTGGAGAGGCTCCATCTCTGGGCTTCCTAACGCCAGGATTTTCTCACTGACACCTGGACCTGTCCACAGAAGCACGCTGCATTCCAAGTAAACATTCCAATCCCCCGCAGCAGAGGCTCCGAGACAACGTGAAAGCAGAATAGATTATGAAAACTCATTATCAAATGAGGGGAAAATAGCAACTTTTATCCCAAAGGCAGAAAAGTGAGTTAGAACATGTTTATTGATAAAAGAAGTGGAAATGCTACTGGGGAAAAGTACTAGGTTGGGAAACCCAACCAGTGGCTTTTGGGTCTGATGTCTGTTACGGATAGAGCATGTGACTTTGGGAATACAGCAAATGAGTTTGCTACACTGGCTCTGGGTTTGTCATCTACAAAGTAAAATGGCTGTTGATAGAATAAAGAAGGCATATTCTAGATCTAATATCCTGTGGTTTTTATGAGATATAAGATTGTCTACAAAGGTGTTTTACCAGCAATGAAAGGCTATGATAAAAATTAAAAAGGGGAATAAAGGAAGTTAAAACAAAACTTCACCTGAGAAGATTCTGACAATGCTCAGAATAAAACGCCACACGGAATAATGAAAGTGATAATAATGACCTGAGTGAATAATAAAAGTGATTTCTTTAGCAGCTGCATCACAAATGTCAGGCAGGGTGGCAGGCATGTGACACCCACCTCCCCTAACCCTCATCACAATCTGCACATTAGCTGCGATGCTCTTCTAGAACTCTGTCTCGGCCCTATCAAGAGATGGGATCTAATTCCTTCCCCTTGAATCCAGGTAGACTTGTGACCTGTCTGTAATCACCAGAGTGGAGCAGAATAATTCTGGAGGGCTCCTCAGGCTAGGTCCTAAAAGGCAATGCAGCTTCTGCCTTGTTAGTTGGAATTCTTCACTCTTGACATCTTTAGTGGCAAAATCAGCAGTCTATCTGCTTTTGTGTTGGGGACCACCATGTTATGAGAAAGCCCACAGAGAGACCACATGGAGAGGCCCTGAGCCAAAGTGAAGAGAGGTGCCCAGACAACTCCTGACTGCTCCAGCATACTCTCTCCTCACTGTCCAGCTCCAGCTACCACTGGGCTACAACCACATGAAAAGCCCTAAGCCAGAATTAGCCAGCCAAGTCCAGGAACCAAATTCCTGAGCCAGAAAACTGTGAGAGACAGTAACACTAGTGTTGGTTATTTTAGGCCTCTAAGTTTGTAGTGATGTGCTTTGAGCAATAGCTAACCAGCAGATTTTGGTCCTTTTGATACCTGAAATTGAGGTATTCCTGTAAACAAAAACCTGTAACATGTGGCGCTGGCTTTGGGATCAGGCTGCGGCAAGAATCCAGAAGGGACCTTTACAGTCTGTTCGTGAAAGCCTAGAAAGTTTTAAACAGTGTTAGCAGAAACCTTGAGGATGCTGTTAGTGAGGCACCAAGCAAAGTGAAAGGAATATTATTTTAGCTGCAGGAAAGGTGACTCTTGCTATATAATAGCAGAAAGATTAGCAAAATCGTCACCAGCAATCATGTGGAAAATGAAGATTATACCTAACAAACTCACTGATCTAACTGAGGGAACTTCTGAGGAGTGCTAACGGTGCTGTCTGGCCTCTCCTGGCTGCCTGTGTTAAAATGAGAGGAATGAATTCAGGAAAAGCTATTCAGTTTTTGTGTAGAACTGGGCAGAATTTTAAAAGGTCCAGAAGAACCTTCTCCTCCCGCTTCCTGACTGAGAAGACTTCCTGGAAAAGATGCCATCTGGGGTAGGACTCTAAGACTCTTCCTGAAGATCTCATAAAGATCTATGGTGGTATTTCTGGACTCTCTCAGACAGACAAAAGTTCTTCAAAGGATCACAAGGTAAATTCCTCACAGATATTCACAGTTAAGCAACAGGGCTTCAGATGATTTTAAGAGCATTGTCGCACAGCAAGGTCACAGGGAACCAAGGTAGAGAAGGACTTATGGTGAAGAAATTCATGGGTTTTGTCTACTGGAGTGGATTACCTGTAGTATATTGATACGCAGGAATCCCATACCTTTTTGGAGGATATCATACCAGTTTGGGCTAAAGGGGACAGAGATAGTGCACAACACAAAGAAATTTTTGAAATCCCAACATTTTTTAGCTAGGAAGTAGGCTGAGATGTTTACTCGTTTGCAAATATGGGCCACTTATGAAACAAAAAGGATGACCCAGAGTTTAGAACCAAGAACCCAGGAGGTACAACCACAGCCATGGAAAACAACTCCCAGGAACTGGGACTAAGTTCTGGTCAATGACCTGGAGACCTGTGCCTGGATAGATTTTATAATCACTGTGACTCAGCGACTGTTGTGTGCCTCTCGTCTCCTCCTTTTTTGAATGGGAGTGTCTATTTCAACTGTTTAAGTTTGGTACTAAGTTCAGAATATCCATTGTATGTTATATATGCATGAGGTGGTAACTAGTCTCTATCAATGTCCAGTAGGTGAAGTATGGTACCCAAGGAACCACACCTGGATTTGATTAGGTCCTGGACCTCTAGCCTAAGACTTTCTATTGATTTTTATAGAACAAAATGATGGACAAGAGCACATGACTGGTCATATTTCATGCTGTGATTTAATTTTGTTATTGACATCTAAACCAATAACTTATGTCTTACTTCCTCCACAAAGCTGACTGCATCACGACTAAAAACAAGCCCCTTTGGAGCAAAAATGAAGCTTGTACTTGCCCCGCAAGTAGCTCAAGTTCTTAAATTTATTTATTAGGCAAACATGACATGACTTATAAATAAAAGGCCTTATAACCTTCCTCCTCTTTCTACACAAGCTATAGACTATATTCCTTCTTGCTGTAGAATTCTTAGTTCCAACACTGGTGATCCTAAGTGACTCAGAAACTATTTATGCACAATAAACCATGTATATTCTGGAACTCTGGAGCTGAAAGGGACTTAGAGGTCCAATGGTTCAACCCCTTCATTTCACAGATGAGGGTATTGAGGTTTTATTGGTCAGTGAGATGATTTACCATAAAGTGGTTAAGTGACCTGACCAACGTTGTGTAATTAATGAGTGAGCCAAGACTAGACATTCCTTCTGTCATTCCATTCCTTCATTCAACAAACTTTTCTGAGGGCTGCTATTTGGAAGGCCTGTGACAGACTCTTTCCTTCAACTGTTTCCCTTTGATTCGTACTAGATGACGTTCAACAGAACTGGGAAGCATCCAAACCAATCTACCCAATCCCTTCTGAGCAGTTCTAGCAAAGGGCGGATGGGTAGAGATGTTAAAACTATCGCCCAGGGCAATAGTGTTGTCTGTGATTTTGGATTATTTATGCCAGAGACCTTCATGCCACCTTGCCGCACATAATCAACAGTTAGCCACATCGTCTGGTTTTCAAATAGAATATTTGTCTTGCTCACTTGGCCACCTTCAAATTCTACATGTTTCATTTACCTCAAAATTTTATAGCAACCCTTCCAACCAGATGCTTTGGTCTATTTGCTAACCTTTCTCCAAACCGGTCATTGGCTCGATTTGTAGATTCTGGCTTGCGGAGCCTTTTTTGGGTCTCTTTCTATACACAGTTTTGTGAGGTCTTGGCGTCTTTTGTCAGAACTTTCCCCACTCCTGGCGCTCTACCTCTTATTGCACAACTCCCTACTTGAGGAATATTCTCTGTTTCCAAGAACATTAAGAACTTTCCTGATATTCTTGGAAAAAATATCACTAAAGATCCCACTTCCTCTGGAATCCCTTAGGGAGTGTAAGTGTGGAAATGTGGGTTCTTCCCCCTCACCACTTTCTTTTTGGTCTGATGCTATTATTGACTTGACATACAGCTCAGAAAGTAAGGGTTCTAGCTGACAAGTCCGCTGGGTAGTCTCTAGTCGGCTACCATGCACTCAGGAGAATCTCATAGTATCTTTTTAGTATCAAATTGCACATTCGTTTAGTTGACTAAGTCCCAGGAACACTGCTTAGTTTTAGTCACAAAGATGTCCATATGTAAAAAGGAGATACAGCCTCCTCCTCAAGAAGCTTCTAAAATTAAAGGTTTATTAGTCAAAAAGTGAAAAATCGACGGAAATTAATACTCAATACCAAAGAGAAAAATATTGGGTTTCAAAGGTTAGATAATCTGTGAGCACTAAAAAAGAGGCAGACATTTGCAACAGTATTACCGTGAAAGAAGCCCGGAATACAACCGTACATTCATCTGATAATGAATCAATGGCTCTAGAATTATAAAATTTTGAAAGAAAACCTAATGTTCATACATAAAATGATGGGGGGATTTTATTCACTGACAAACTATTGTCAGAATTTATTGTTCTCAATCCTTGGTCTGTTTTGAGTAAGATGAGTGAATGATTAGGTATTCCCACTATTTTAACCAGACACTTAAAATCCATGAGAAGTTCCTCCTCCCATGACTTTATAGCCAAATAAAGGTAAGAAAAAGTATATGAACACAGTAAATCCATAAAAACTCTCTAACCAGCAGAGTAGCTGCCAGGATCATTTTCAATCAGCTTCCAAACATATTAATACTTTTCATCTCACGGGAGTTTTTCCGGGGAAGTGGATATGGGGACATTAGAGGCCTCAGAATTGCCTGATTTGTTTAGGGAAAGGAAACACAGGTGGAAAAAGTCTGCGTCTTCAACTCCTACTCCTGTGCTGGTGGTTACTCCAGAACTAACTAGTCCCCAACATTTTCGGCAGATGAGATAACTGCATTCCCAACGAGCCACAACAGGGACAGATTACTGTAATTAAACACTGTTTCCACAGAGTCCTAGTTCTTTTAGGGCTCCAGTGGAGGGACAGCGGGGAGGATTCAGTCTGGGCTCTGCCCGCCACGTCCCCATGCTACAGTGAAGCTAGAATGGGCGGACACACCGTTTGCTTTTGGGCTTAGCAATTTGCAGCAGGATGAACGCAGCAGCCCTGCGTCCTGTCAGAGGGAGACAGAGCCCTCAGTACTAACCAGGGAGAGGAAGGGGCCAGCAGGGACCATGCACTCGCTCAGCAGCGCCCTGCCATCCTGGTCCGCCCTCGCCTGAGCTGTCAGCTTCCGATGAGGTGACCATCATCTTTATACTTTGTCCTCTGTCCTCTCAGTAGCCCCATTCTGTGCCTTATACCAGCCTTCCTTATACTATGTTGCAAGGGGCAGTGATTGCCTGGCACGTTAAAGGTTTTATACAAGTAAAAGGGGTGAGCGGTGCTGTGTTCAAACAAGCCTAAGAAAAGGTGGGTTAAATGAAACAAGTAGTTGTATGGAGGAGATCAAAAGGATTAATTTCCTTCCAGTTTGCGCCCAGTCTGACTTTCTAAGGGAAAGGGTGTACTGTCCAGCATCCCTCAAACTGCTCTGACCAGAGAGCCCCTCTCCCATGGACTTGCAGCCAGGACTGTGCTTTATGGAGGGGAGAAAAACGGTTGCCATGACGAGGGGGGACACAAGAGAGCCCCTGGCCATGTGCAGATGTGAAGCAGTCTCTGCAGACTCCAAATTGATGACAGCAGATACCCTCAGGGGGCTGCGAACCCCAGAAGGAGAGAAGACATGAGAGCCCAATGCAAGAGCCATTTCATGGCAGGCTCGTGGGCTGAGGAAGGCTGAGCTGGTCTGCCAAAGTCTCCCTCAACCTGACATTTCTTCAACTCTATCTTGCTCTCCAGCTTCCAGCCCATTTTTCTTCTTTCCCTTAATATTAAGCCCTAAATTGCCTGCTCTGTCTCTTTAAATCCCACGCAATCTGCCTCCCATTACATTTTGGCTGCCGTGTCCACTGTCTACTGAAGGAGGCCTACGGTATAAAGTCCCACAGATGTCACATCCTGTCGCACTCCATTCGCCACACGACCGCAGGACGGATGCGCATTTATGGGGGAGGCGGAGCGGTCCACATCTAGACCAGGCATTCCAAATGGCCTGAGTGGCTCCCACAAAAACAGGGACGGTGATGGTCTTGCTAGCATTTTGGGGGGGCTACTTTTTCTGCACAGCCACTTTTTAAAGCCCTTCTTATTAACCCTAAACAGCAACAGATTTAAGACTCACTATAGCCCCGCGAAGGTGGAAGTCACTTGCTTCTTCCCTGGTAAGTGGCACAGTGAGGTCCCCCACGCTGTTTTTTTTCCTGCCTCATCCTCCCTAGAGGAAAAGAAGTTTATAGAAAAGTGACCTGTCCCTCTCTTGCAAGCCTGTGTTTCTCATAGGGTAAAGGGAATCTATTTTTATGAGGAAATCTTCTTTACAGAGAAACTACTTTTTACACTCAACCTCTAAAGCCAACAGAAGCTACTTAATAAAATGGTACATTATTAACATCTTTGCATGGAACTCAGAATAATGAGTATAAATTTCATTAATTTATTGCAGGATTAAAATGAGTCAAAGCCTGGGTAATATAGGTTTATGTATCTTTAGATTTTTGAGAGCCTTCAGAAAATTAGTAAATTTAGCAGTTTGATTTATAGTGCTTAAGCAAATTACTTAAAAAGTCTTGTACCAGATTTACAGAATTGTCAGCATGCTAGCTTAATTGCTAGAGTTGTGAAATACAGATCCCAGCCCGGGGTCTCACTGCCTTGCTTTTAGGTGCCTTGCTTGCTTTTGCAAGGCAGGCTTGAATGCAGAGGCCACGTGGCCACGTCCAGCTCCTCCATGGGGCAGCAGCTGGACTATACTAAAAATGGAAAACTGCTCGTTCTACATTGACTCCCTTTTGCAATTTTGGTAAGTTCTTCAGTGACAGGAGCCAGCCTGCCAAAATGTCAGCAACAGGATCTGGTCCAACATAAACACCCGGCATCGTGTGGCTAATGCACTGAATTGGAGTTAACACTGCTACCCACCATTCCTGCTCAGAGAGGACTTTCCAGAGCCAAGAAAAACAGATCTGTCAGCATGAAGATCGGGAGAGCTGTCAAATAGAGAAGTCAATGCTGTTTAAGTCCCTGTCATTAGCCAAGTCTGAGGAAGACCTTAATAATTTCAGGCTTCTGACAGACCCCTGGCTTGGGCTCACCAGGTCTTATTTGTAACTTCCCAATATCCCAGGCAGATGGTTTGTGTGGAGAGGAAGGGATTGACAATTTGATGCATTTACTAATCAGTCAATTCTAGCACAAAGCACAGTGTTCAGGGCTCATAACCATCAGTCTATGGCGGGCTCAGAACCCAAACTTGTTTCATACATCCAAAAGTGTGAAATTGTATCCATAATGACAGCTTCCTTGCGGTCCTGTGGGGACAGACCTCTAGACAGAGACAATACTGAAGCCTTTTTTTTTTTTTGAGACAGTGTCTCACTTTGTTGCTATTGGTAGAGTGCTGTGGTGTCACAGCTCACAGCAACCTCAAACTCCTGGGCTCAAGGGATTCTCTTATCTCAGCCTCCAGAGTAGATGGGACTACAGGCACCCGCCACAATGCCTGGCTATTTTTAGAGACTAGGTCTTACTCTAGTTCAGGCTGGTCTTGAACCTGTGAGCTCAGCATTCCACCTGTCTCGGCCTCCCAGAGTCCTGGGATTACAAGCGTGAGCCACCTCTACCAGCCCAATACTGAAGTCTTTTTTGACAACTCTCCATTCTTCTGTCATTTCTGTCCCCTCCCTGCTCCCAGGTACTCGACCTTCCAAAGTTTTCTCTAATGTCCTTCTTAAGATTCCATACCCTTGCCCTCTTTACCTTGTAGTACATCCCCTTTTCTGTTCCACTTCACATTCCATAAGCAAATATCTAAAAAACAGATTATAAAGTCTCAGTAACTAGAGAGTCAATTTCATTACCTTGGACACTTATTTTTGGTTGTTCATCTTTGAAAGAAGGTTCTATTCTATAAAGGAGGAATAATTCTCAAACTTGAGTGTACATCATATCACAGCGAGAAGGCATAAAAGCACATTTTCCTGTAGTGGGGCCCGTGTGCACCAACTGCCCACATGGAGCTCAGGACTCGGCACTGTGAGAGACACTGGCCTATGCAGAGGCCAGGCCTTCCCTCTTTCCTCATTCCTGTGTCCTGCACAGTCCACACTAAAATCAAACAAACAAAAACTCGAAACATGTCCTCCAGTGATTCTGATGCAGCTGAACCACAGACCTCCCTGAAACACACCTAACACAGTTTCCTCGTCTCCCTCCAAATGGCTCCCTAGGTGGCTGTTGAGAATTCCAAAGCCCATCGGGGCAGAGACTCTTCCCCTTTGGAAGACACAAAGTTGAGGGTGAAGAAAGCTAGTCGTTTAGAAGATGAAGGGAGACAGGACAATGAATGCTTGAACAATTGTGGCTATGACAAAATAGGGAAGGTTGGACGGCCGCAAATTTTGACTGGTTCACAATTTCTTCTGGAACAAGCATTTTTGTAAAGGGCTAGGTAGTAAATATTTTTTCCTTTGTGGGTCTCATAGTCACTGTTGCATCTACTCAATCTGTCACTGTAATGTGAAAACGGCAATAGGCAACATATAAGTAGATAAGTGTGACTGTTCTGGTAGAACTTTATTTATAAAAATGGGGGACTGTGTCACAAGACGTGGGCCTTGGTTTGTTAATGCCTATTGTCAAGTCAGTTTAATAAATATATTTAAACAAAATTACAGAGGAGGAAGAGGTGGCAGGGTGTGGGTTATAACGGCATTTAAAAATTTTTATTAAAAAAAAAACAGCTGGTAAGGGAAAAATTGACCAGCTTACTTTCTAAAAATGGAATTCCTCTTGTAGATAAAGGATACTGATATACTCAAGCCCTCTGCCCTTTCCTGTGGACACAAAGAAAAGGAAATAAATAGAAAGGGGGGGAAAGGCCAGGCATGGTGGCATGTGTTCAAGAGGCTGAGACAGGAGGATGGAGAGGAATGAGGATAAGCCCAGGAATTTGAGATTACAGTGAGCTATGATTGTGCCATTGCACTCCAGCCTGGGTGATAGAGTAAGGCCCCATCTCAAAAAGAAAAGGAAAAAACTAAAATGCTAATTAAAAAATATAAACAGTTGACAAATGCTCTGGAAAAAATGAATAATCACCTATCACCAAAGAGAGCATAACATAGAGACTCTGTAGGAGGGACAAAGGATTTGGAGCCAAAAGACTCTTGTTCAGTTCACCCAGGTGTGCTGAGTACTGACAGTGGGCTGAGTGCTGTGTGGGACAGCGGAAATAGAGAGGGCGGAGAACTGGCCCAGGGAGATCAGGGGGACAGGCTTCCAATCAGATGGTTAGAGCTCCATGGGTAAGGGTAGTAGAGACCCAGGGGAGGATGACCTATCACAGAGGTGGGAGGGCTTCCCAGAGCTGGTGGGAGGCTTCCCAGACTCCATGACTCAGGTAGCACCTTGAAGCATGAAGAGTAGTTAGCCAGATTTTTTAAAAATAAAGGTGCCGGAGAAACAGCATTACAAGAAGAGACAAAAGCATAAGCAAGGGGATGAAGATAAGAAAGGGTAAAACGGTGAGCCCAAGGCCAGAGAGGGGAGTAGGCCTGGACCACTGCAGGATCTGACATGTTGGGTGGTTTGGGCTGTGCTAGTTAGCAGTATTATATGATTTGAGGCAAGTTGCTTAGCCTTTCTCCTCCTCAGTTCTCTCATCTATAAAGTGAGGACAATAGTGTCACTTTCTTCATAGGGTGCCAAGAGGATTAAATGGTAATGCAGGTGAAGAGTTGGTACAGAGCCTGGCACGAAGTATTCAACAAATGTTGACACTGCTGTTGTCATAGAGTCATCTCCACAGAAATGGGAGTTGGAGTTAAAGAAAGAAGCAGAGACAGAGATAGAGATTTGAAAGTTCCTCTGATAAGAGAAGGTAGTGAGAAGGGCAGAAATCCTTTAGGGGAGAGGGGGTGTGACTTAATAAGAAACATACATTTGGTGTTTGCTCCTGGTTCCTGAAAAAGAGTTCCTAAAACCCTTGTAATTTCCTAAGTGATAAGGGTGCTACGAAAATCTTTGGTTCTAATATTTGACTTTTGACCCCAGTTCCTGACACAGGGCTTCTAAGTCATTTAGAGTTTTCTGAGTGCATCTTTTGTTCTAAGGAGGTGACTCTTGGAGGGTTCCTGGATTGCTTCAGGATGGGAGCTGGCCAACAGAAAGACTGAGCCACAGTTAGAGGGTTGGAACTTTCAGACCCCCTTCCTACACTCCCCAGAATGCAGGAGAGCCTAGAGGTTGATCTAATAATTGATCATGCCTATGAATGAAGCCTCCATAAAGATCCCCAAACTGCAGGGTTTGAAGAGCTTCCAGGCTGGTGAAAACACCAGTGCTGGGAAGGTGTGTACCCAGACAGGGCAAGGAAGCCCCACATCTACTCTCATACCTTGCCCTGTGCGTCTCTTCTATTTGGCTGTTCGTAACTGTATCCTTTATAATAAACCAGAAGTAAGTAAAGTGACTTCCCAAGTTCTGTGAGCAATTAATAGCAAATTATTGAACCAGGGGAGGGGCTTGTGGAGACCTCTGAATTATAGCAGATTAGTCACAAGTATAGGTGGCAATCTGTGACTCATGACTAACATTGAAAGTGGAGGGAGTCTTGTGAGACTGAGCCCTTGAACTTGTAGGATCTGACCCTACCTCCAGGTAGACAGAGTTGGAATTGAATTTAAGATGCCAGGTTGGTCCACAGAGAACTGGAGAATTGTTTGATATGAAAAAATTCCACATAGTTGGTGTTAGAAGTGTGTGTAGATATAGAAAAATAGTTTCTTTTAGGGTAGAAGGAGAGGACAAAAGATGTGGGAGCTGAGGGACTGTGGAGTTGTAAATAGACGCAGAAGGTCCTGACCTTCTTAATAGGCCTCATCTGGTAATTTTGTCTAGAAACCCTTGGTGGGAAGTTCTTCCACCAGTCCAGGAGGACTGGGAGGTGGCTCTATGTACACATATATCCCCCCATAGGTCCACATCCTCCCACTTAGCTCTTTTTTTTTTTTTTTTGAGACAGAGCCTCAAGCTTATCCCCCTGGGTAGAGTGCCATGGCATCACAGCTCATAGCAACCTCCAACTCCTGGGCTCAAGTGAGTCTCCTGCCTCCGCCTCCCAAGTAGCTGGGACCACAGGCGCCCACCACAACAC
>CAUYQV010013435.1:0-11503 GCA_963574575.1 Galagoides demidoff | reverse complement strand
GAGGGATCACTTCTGAGGTTTTTCTTACAGGGGTACAAGTGAATCTTTCTAAGAGTAGAATGTGAACATTTTAAAACAATAACTGGGAAAATGACATGAAGGCTGTGTTGACCAGTTTGATGGAAGTATTTCAGATTGCATGTGAAAAACCCACACTGTACCTCAGAAGTGCATTAATGTACATAGTTACCATTCAATAAAAAAACAAAAACAAAAAACCCCCTAAGTATTGTTTTTTCAAGATCTTTAAAGCATTAGAGTGGAGCTTTAATAGTAATTGCATTAAAATTGTATATTGTTTGGGGTAGTATGGACATTTTTAAAATGTTGATTCTTCCTTGCCATGAGTATGGTATGTTTTTCCATTTGTTAACATCTTCAGCTATTTCTTTTCTTAGAGTTTCATAGTTCTCTTTATAGAGATCTTTCACGTCCTTTGTTAGGTAAGCTCCAAAATATTTCATCTTCTTTGGCACTACTGTGAACAGAATAGAGTCCTTGACTGTTTTTTCAACTTGACTATTGTTGGTATATATAAAGGCTACAGATTTATGAGTTTTGATTTTGTAACCTGAGATGCTGCTGTATTCCTTGATCACTTCTAAGAGTTTTATAGTAGAATCCGTGGTGTTTTTCAGATATACAATCATATCATCTGCAAAGAGTGAAAGTTTGATCTCTTCTGACCCTGTAGATATACCCTTGATTGTGTTTTCTTCCCTAATTGCAATGGCTAAAACTTCCATTACAATGTTAAAGAGCAGTGGAGACAATGGGCAACCATGCCTGGTTCTTGATCTGAGTGGAAATGATTTCAATTTAACTCCATTCAATATGATGTTGGCTGTGGGTTTGCTGTAGATGACCTCTATCAGTTTAAGAAATGCCCCTTCTATACCAATTTTCTTAAGTGTTCTGATCATGAAGGGATGCTAGATATTATCAAAAGCTTTTTCTGCATCAATTGAGAAAATCATATGGTCTTTGTTTTTTAATTTGTTTATGTGCTGAATTATATTTATAGACTTATGTGTACTGAACTATCCTTGAGATCCTGGGATAAAACCCACTTGGTCATGGTGTATAATTTGTTTGGTGTGTTGTTGGATTCTGTTTGTTAGGATCTTGTTGAATATTTTTGCATCAATATTCATTAGTGATATTGGTCTATAATTTTCTTTTCTTGTTGGGTCTTTTCCTTGTTTGGAGATTAAGGTGCTGTTTGCTTCATAGAATGTGTTGGGTAGTATACCTTCTTTTTCTATATTTGGAAAAAGTTGAGTAACACAGGTACTAGTTCCTCTTTAAAGGTTTGGCAGAATTCTGATGTGAAGCCATCTGGTCCCAGGCTTTTCTTTTTAGGGAGATTTTATATAGTTGATGCTATTTCATAACTTGATATAGGGCTGTTTAGCATTTCCACTTCATTCTGGCTAAGTCTGGGAAGGTGGCCTGCTTCCAAGTATTGGTCAATTTCCTTCAGATTTTCATGCTTCTGAGAATAAAGTTTCTTATAATATTCATTAAAGATTTTTTGAATTTCTGAGGGGTCTGTTGTAATTTTGTCTTTAGTATTTCTGATTGATGAAATTAGAGATTTCACTCTTTGTTTCCTAGTTAGGTTAGCCAAAGGTTTATCTATTTTATTGACCTTTTCAAAAAACCAACTTTTTGATTTATTGACCTGTTGTATAATCCTTTTGTTCTCAATTTCATTTAATTCTGCCCTAATTTTGGTTATTTCTTTTCTTCTGCTGGGTTTAGGGTTGGAATGTTCTTCCTTTTCCAGTTGCTTGAGATGTCCCATTTAGTTGTTAACTTTCTCTCTTTCCATTCTCTTGAGGAAGGCTTGCAGTGCTATAAATTTCCCTCTTAGGACTGCCTTTGTGGTATTCCAGAGGTTCTGATAATTCGTGTCTTCATTATTGTTTTATTCCAAAAATTTGGTAATTTCATTCTTTTTTTTTTTTTTTTTTAACAGAGCCTCAAGCTGTCCCCCTGAGTAGAGTGCTGTGGCATCACAGCTCACAGCAACCTCCAACTCCTGGGCTCAAGCGAGTCTCCTGCCTCAACCTCCCAAGTAGCTGGGACCACAGGCACCTGCTACTAAGCCCAGCTATTTTTTGGTTGCAGCAATCATTGTTGTTTGGCATGCCTGGGCTGGATTTGAACCCGCCATCTTAGGTGTATGTGACTGGCGCCTTAGCCACTTGAGCCACAGGTGCTGAGCTGGTAATTTCCCTCTTAATCTCATCTCTGACCCAGCTATCATTCAGCATAAGGTTATTTAGTTTCCATGTTTTTGTATGAGTATGCAGATTCCTGTTGTTACTGAGTTCAACTTTTATTCCATGATGGTCCGAGAAGATGCAAGGAATAATTTCTATTCTTTTAAATTTGCAGAGGTTAGACTTGTGACCTAAGATGTGATCAATTTTGGAGTATGTTCTGTGGCCTGATGAGAAGAATGTGTATTCAGTTTTATTAGGATGAAATGTGCTATAGATGTCTGTCAAATCCAAATGTTGAATGATTAAGTTTAAATCTAAAATTTCTTTGCTTAGCTTCTTATTGGAGGATCTATCCAACACTGCCAAAGGAGTATTAAAATCTCCAACTACTATGGAGCTGGAGGAAATCAAGTTGCTCATGCCTATTAGAGTGTCTCTTATAAATTGAGGCGCATTCTGGTTGGGTGCATAAATATTTATAACTGAAATCCCATCAAATTGAGTATCACCCTTAACAAATATGAAATGAGCATCCTTATACTTACTTTTGTTGGTTTAAAGTCTATTGCAACTGCAAATAAAATTGCAACCTCTGCTTTTTTCTGTTTTCCATTTGCCTGGAATATAGATGACCATCCCTTCACCCTGAGTCTACATTTATCTTTTAAGGCAAGATGAGATTCTTGTACGCAGCAGATGTCTGGCCTGAGTTTTTGTATCCATTCAGCCAGCCTGTGTCTCTTTAGAGGACAATTTAAGCCATTCACATTAATTGAGAATATTGATAAGCCTGGTAAAATTTTGAGTATCAAGTTTTTCAAAAGTCCAATGGACATTTTTAATTCTTTTGCTACTGTGAAAGTTGGAATTTCATCAAAAGTTTACTTTTGTAGTGGAGGATTGCGCTGGTCATTATGGAGGATAGATCTAAGAATATCCTGGAGAACTGGTTTAGTTATGGCAAATTTCTTCAACACATCAATGTCATTAAAGTATTTAATCTCTCCATCACAAATGAAACTCAGTTTAGCTGGATACAAAATTCTGGGTTGAAAGTTATTTTGTTTTAAGAGATTAAAATTCAATGACCACCCTCTTCTAGCTTAAAAGATTTTAGCAGAGATATCTGCAGTCATTCTAATATTCTTCCCTTGTAGGTTATGGTTTTCTTACATCTGGCTGCTTTCAGAATTTTCTCCTTCATATTAACTTTAGTGAAGTTAATTATGATGTGCCTGGTGGATATCTTATTTGGTTGAGTCATGCTGGGGTTCGGAAACTGTCTATTATCTGAATTTCAGAATATTTTGGCATGTCTGGAAAGTTCTCTTTCATAATCTCATGAAGAAGAGCCTCTGTGCTTTGCAGAGCAGCTTCATCACCTTCAGGGATTCTGATAAGGCAAATATTAGTTTTCTTTGAATTATCCCAGAGCTCTCTGAGAGAATGATCTATTTTTTTTTTTTTTTTGAGAATGATCTATTTTTGTTCTCCATTTCACTACCTCTTTGAACGTCTGGGAGCATTCAAAAGCTTTGTCTTCAGTGTCAGAAATCCTTTCTTCTGCTTGGTCCATTCTGTTACTAAGGGATTCTACTGTATTTCTCAAATCTTTGAGGGCTGCAAAATCTTGTCTCAAAGTTTCAAAATCTTTGGTGATTTTTGTCTTTGAATTCGTTGAATTCTTGAGACAACTTTTGAAATGCTCCTTGAATCTCTAATTCCAACTTTGCCTCTATTCTATTAATCTTATTTGCAATCCAAATTCTGAATTTGATTTCTGACATCTTAGTCATCTGTTTATGAATGGGATCTTCTGTTGTGTCTGCCATATCCTTCCTTGGGTGCATCAATCTACTCTGGTTATTCATATTCCGGGAGTTTTTCTGCTGATTCTGCCCCATGACAATTTTACATTGTTTGGCTAGATGAGCAGATAAGGAGAAGGTGGGTGGGGGGTTCCAGGAGTAATCACTTAAGCCTAAGGGTTTGAGTTTGCTGTGAGCCGTGATGCCATGGCACTCTACCCAGGGCACATGGTGAGACTCTGTCTCAAAAAAAAATTATAAATTACAAACTTATTTTGTTTAATCCTTTTAATTACCATGTGAAGCAGACATGCTAGAAGACATTAGCTCCATTTCACAGGCAAGAATGGAAACATTGTTCCTATATTTAACATAAAACAGAGTGGGGATTTCAGCCCTGGTTTCCATGCTCACCACTTCCTTTCCCCCCCGACTTTGTGATGCATCATTTTAAAATGATCTGACTTTATGTTGCTTTAAAATGTAAGAGTAACATCTATTACATCTATTTCTGGCAGGTTAACTCTGAAGCCAAACAACCTAATTAATAACCTCATAACTTGGCACAGTGTAAGGCACTGTTAATACCTCTAACCCAACTTCAGGGCTGTGTTTAGGGCCCATGAGCCAAAACTGTAGCAAAACTGATCTGAAAAGGCCAGGTACACAATGGTCTAGGATACTTCCAGATTTAACCTAGGCCTGGCACTTGCTCACCCACTGCTCAGATGGCAAGTTGAGGCAGCCAAGTAAAGGCCCGCTTAGGACTGGATGCCAATGAAAAACACAAGTAGAATCAGACTGACATCTTTCAAGATTAGCATCCTCAAAAGCCCCATTGCTGGTCTACTACACTATTACCAGCAGGACAAAGGGCAATACCTTTGGAGTCTAGAATATGCAAGGAAAAGGTTAATTAAGCTTCCTGCAAGGCACCAAAAAGCCAAATAGCCCTAATTTCACCCAGGCCAAACCAAGAAAATGGTTCATTCCTTCCTGACCTTGGTTGTAAGGAGAGAGCTGATGATAAAGAAAATAGGGCATTCCATCCTCAAGCCTGGGGACGGGGGCAGGGAGGAATGGTGCATTTCCCAGAGCTGAGGATGCAGGGGGTGATACAATCTGCCACTGTGAAGGGAAGAGTTACCTTGGTCAGCTTTGGTCTTCCCCAGGAATTCAATGGAAGCAGGGAATAGCAAGATCAGGCTTGGGTGACAAATCCTAATAAAAGTGGGACCTCCTCATGTGAAGTGCAAAGGCCCATGGGGAGAAGAGTGAGCACAATTTTGAGTATATGCATGTAGCTGGCAAAGGGGGTTCTCTGTTGTCAAGCCCTCAACTAGAGAAGGGAACAAGCCAGTTACAGGCCAGGATAACAAAGCCACCAGATAACACAGCCAGCCACATCTGAGCCTTCTCAAAGCCATCACTGAAAACTTGGAAAGTGGATTCACAGGAGAGACAACTGGTCACTTGCTTGTGCACTCTGCTTCCTAAAGGTATGTCAAGTCTTTTCAAAACAAAGCCCAGAGAATATCCAGATTCAAGTATGCCCCAGAGCTTGGTCCATTGTTGCAGGAATCTTAGGGATCCTTGTGTACATGCTTGGATCATTCACGACCAACATTAAACCCTAGGGTACCAGATCTGACTCCTTTCTCCATGGCATGTGCTAATTTCAGAAGTTGCAGCAGTCAAAGTGGAAAACACTGGAATTTTTCCCCAGAAGCAGACTGTGATGAGAGGTTCCTGCCACGAGCATAACCTTCTATATTTTCCCTGACTTTCCCCTTTGTTTTTCAAGACAGAGCAGAAATCATCTCTTCTGAAGATACATTGTAACAATTCCAAAACCCCAAAATGCATGCTTCCAGGGCACTGTGCTTTCAGACATTCTGGGGCTAGTTCAGCTGGCGGATGAGCTGATTGATGTGTTGGCCCCAATAGCCAGGTGAGCCCATCTCCTTGAAGAAGCCCCTTTATTCTTGGCAGCATAACGGGGCACTAGGTGCTCCTTGATGACTGTTGTCTGTCAGAGAAATGGTCTCATTCTTGACGTTGGCTTGTCCACGTTTCAGTGAGTTACCAGGCAGACATCAGATTTAGAAGTCCCAAGATCACGTAAGGTTCCACTATACATAGCATTTTCAGGCTCTGAGGGGTGACTCTAACAAAGACGCCACTGAAATTTTTCTTTAGGTAAGGTCTTGCAGTGGTCTTTTGCACCAGTAAACTCACTCCATTAATCCTCTGAATGTGTACAACAAAGCCAAGGAATGTTCATCCGGTAATTCCCAGGCATGAGGTTTCACTTCTACTTGTCTGAGATGCACCCTGTCACGTGGCTGTTGCCGGGGATCACGCAGAAACGATTCTAGTCACTTAAACCTGAACTCGTTTCCTTTCCTCTGCTCCTTCTTTGCCAAAAGTGCCTGTTTGCCCGGGTGGCTTTGAGAGCTTGATGAGCCCACCTCTGTTTTAGGAGATTTTCTGGGACCAAAGGGATCTTTTTCCTTTCCTCTTGCTCCACCATCTTTCTAGGGCTCCCACTGATCTTTTTACTGTCTCTTTAGTTTGGCCTTTTCTGGAATGTCATCCAGTTGGAATCATACAGTACGTGCGCTTTTTAGACTGGCTACGTTCACTTAGTAACATGCATTAAATCTCCCTCTGTGTCTTTCCATGGCTCGACAGTTCATTTCTTCTGAGTTTTGAATAATATTCTATTGTCTGGATGTACCAGTTTATTTTTCCATTAACTTACTAAGGGACATGTTGGGTGCTTCCAAGTTTGGGTAATGAATAAAGATACCCCAAACACTAGTGTGCAGGGGGTCCTGTGGACGTAAGTTTTTCATCTCCTTTGGATAAATATCAAGGGGTGTAATTGCTGCATCATTTGGTAAATGCATGTTTAGTTTCACAAGAAACTGCCACTGTCTTCCTATGGGAATGTGCCAGTTCACATTCCAACAGCAAGGAGAGGTCCTGTTGCTCCACATCCTTGCCAGCATTTGGTGTTGTCTGTGTTCTGGATTTTAGCCATTCTAACAGGTATGTATTCATATCTCACTGATGTTTAAATTTCCAGTCCCCTAATGTTCTATGATGACATTGAGCATCTTTTCATAGACCTAGTTTCCATTTGTATATCTTCTTTGGTGAGGTGTTTGGCTTATTTTCAAATCGGTTTTTTAATTATTGTTTTTAGAGTTCTTCATATATTTTGAATAACAGTCCTATATTAGATATGTCTTTGGCAATTGTTTTTTTCCTCCAGTCTGTGGCTTGTCTTGTCATTTTCTTGACATTGTCTTCTGCAGAGAAGTTGTTTTTGATTTTAATGAAGCCAATCTTATCAATTGTTTCTTTCCTGGATCATGCCTTTGGGGTTGTATCTACTAAGTCATCATCATACTTAAGATCACATACTATGGGGTCCAACCTGTGTTCTGAGAGTCACAAGCAGATTGAGGGAGGATTTGAGGCTCATATGTGGTGGTGGATATCATGAAAATTATGCACAGATCTTTTTTTTGCTCATCAGATTTTGTAAGTGTTTGTGTATTTAATGTGTGGCCCAAGGCAACTCCTTCTTCTAATGTGGTCCTGAGAACCTAAAAGGTTATACACTCTGATAGACTTTCTTTCATGTTATCTTTTTTTTTTTTAAGAGGCAGGGTCTTGCCATTTTTGCCCAGACAGCCAGCGGCCTGGGTCCCCTCCTGGGCCCCCCACGGGCAGGTGGAATGCCCTGAGGAGGCGGGGAGGGAGGGCTGAGTCCCTGGCAGGCCTGCCAGAATGCTGAACTTCCGCACTGCCCCCAACTGCACGTGGAAGAGCACGCAGTCCACCCTGGCCTTCTTCCGGTTCCCATGGGATGCACCCCGATGCCAGAAGTGGGTGGAGAATTGCAAGAGAGCAGACTTAGAAGATAAAACACCTGATCAACTCAATGAATATGATCAATGATGTGCCAAGCACTTTGAGACCTCTATGATCTGTGGAACTGTTGTGCCCAGATCACGATGTTCCCCAAGAACCACCAGGGAGCCAGGGTCCAATGCAAAAGCAGGAGAAAGAGTTTATTCAAGCTGGTGAACCTGGGCCTCCAGTATCTCGGTGCAGCGAGATCGGGTTGAAGGCCCTATTCTAAGGGGGAGGGTGGCTTTTATGGGCGAGGGGAAGGGAGTGACCTCTACGTGAGGTCATGTACCTTTTTGATTGGTAGGGGCCACTGAGATGGCTTCATGTGCCTGTGTCCTGACTTCTGAGAACCTGAAACTTAACTTCCGGGAAATCGAAACTTAAGCTTAAGATGACATCGGTCTTGTTCTTTCAGAACTAGTGGAGATGAAATCAGGACCCTGAAACAGAAAAAAACTGATGAAACTTCTGAATAGGAACAAAACCATAAAGAAATCAGGAACAGCAATGCTCAGAACCCCAGTGCAGAAGAGAGGACGTGAAGGATAGGTTGAGGGCACTTTACCTCTAACCCTTGTAGAAAAGGAAAACAAAGAATAAAATCTCTTTGAAATCTTGATTCTTATGGGAAAACAGAACATAGCTCTAGATGGACCTGAGGCCAATGAACTCCCAGAAGGTCTGTTTACTCCTGAACTTTCAAGCACAGCTGGAGAGCCAGATACATTTCGGAGAAGAGGCCCTGAGAAAGCCCTTTGAGAGGGCAGCAGTTAACATGTTGTTTTGTTCAGAAATACAGCAGAAATGGATGGTAAAGATCTGTGAGAGCTGTAATCGGGAAGAAACTCTCAGGGAAGTGAGAGACTCACGCTTCTTTCCCCTTATTGCAGATGATGTAGTGGACATAGCAGGGGAGGAGGTTTGTGGACGAATCTCACATCTTCAGAGAGGAATTTGTGAGCTTCCTGCCTTATGAAGCCGCTGCAGAAATTTTGGCTGTGAAATTTCACACTACAATAATCAAGAAGTGGGGTTAACTATGGAGTGTTAGTGTGGCCAGGCTTATGTTGTATCTAGTGGATTTTCTTCCAAAATGAAAGTTGTTGCTTCTAGACTTCTGGAGAAGTACCCCCAAGCTCTCTACACACTTTGCTCTTCCTGTGCCTTAAATATACGTGAGAAGTCAAGTGCCTGTTATGGTAGTTTCTGTTGCATTGGGAACAATTGAGGGAGTTTGTTCTTTTTTCCATTGATCACCACAACTGCTTTTAGAACTTGACAATGTAATTTCTGTTCTTTTTCAGAACAGTGAAGAAAGGACTAAAGAACTGAAGGAAATTGGCCGTTCTCAGTGAGATGAAGGTGTGATGCATTTGAAGTTTTAGGGGACCTCCTGCAAGCCCTTGTTTATGTTTAGATGGTATAAATAGTGACACAACTGTTAGATGGGATAATTGTATAGCTGACCGAGCATTTGTCCTCTGTAGTGCAGTAGCAGATTTTGATTTCATTGTTACTATTGTCCTTTAAAATGTCCCCTCTTTCACAAAGGCCTTTGGGAAAAAATCTCCAGGGGCAAACCTCTGATGTCTTCTTTGCAGCCAATAGCCTGATCACAGTCCTGCATTCACTCAGTGAAGGGATGGAAAATATTGAGGTTTATCATGAGTTTTGGTTTGAGGAAGCCACAAATTTGGTAACTAAACTTGATATTCAGATGAAGCTCCCTGGGAAATTCCACAGAGCTCAGCAAGGTATCTTGGAACCTCAACTAACTTCTGAGAGTTACTATAAAGAAACCCTAAGTGTTCCAACCAGGGAACACATTCTTCAGGAACTTAAAGGTATATTCTCAGAGCAGTACCTCAGAGCTCTTAAATGCTTAGCTCTAGTACCCTCAGTCATGGCTCAACCCAAACTCAATACCTCAGAGGAGCACTATGCTGAAATGTTCAGAAGCGATTGACCCAATCCTCACACACTCTCAGCCGGACTTCATTGTTGGAGAATCAAATGGAAACCCAGAGGAAAAGATATTGAGCTTCCGTCCACCACGTACAAAGCCCTTCACCTGCCTGACATCAAGTTCTTTCCTAATGTGTATGCATTGCTGAAGGTCCTGGGTATTCTTCCTGTGATGAAGGTTGAGAATGAGCGTTATGACAATGGATGAAAGCATCTTGAAGGATACTTGAGGAACACTTTGACAGACCAAAGGTCAAGTCACTTGGTTTTGCCTAACATAAACTTTGGTATTAAACATGATCTGGATTTAATGGTAGACACATTTATCAAATTCTAAACAAGCAAGTCAGAGCTTCCTGCAAAGGATTCAAAAACTGTTGAAAATACCTAAGAGACTTTAAATATTTTTAAAGGATTTCTCTTATATTTGATGTTTGAAAGAAGAGCTGAAGTTGTATGTAGGTCATTTAATCACTGAGTATCTTTGCCTATTGGCCTCCATTGAATACTTTAGCCATTGGTAATCTACTTATTTGGATGGCCCCTGTTGAACCCTCATGCTCTGAAGACCTGTGTGTCCTTCCAGAAGACAGCATTGAAAGTGCCATGCTTCCCCTTTTTGTGATCTCTGCTACTAGCACTATTAAATTGTTTTAGTGAAGTCATTTTAGACATAACACTTAGTGTCATGGCAGACCCACATCAGGTATTGAGTTGTCAGCTCTTTGAAGAAATAAATTTTTAGGAAATATGATGGCAAGGAAGGAATACATTCTATAAAATGTTACAATGAAGCCAACTATTGACCTGTGACTAGTAGAAGTTTTAAATATGTTGTTAAAAATCTGTGGATAGTTAAAAAGAAATTACCTGAGAGTAGCTTGTGAGCTCACCAAAGGAGGATTTCGGCATAGATTTTGTCTTTATCAACTGAACTTAAAGGAACAAGTGACAGTTAAAGTTTGAATGGAAGAGCCTGCCGATGACCATCCTCTTTTGGCTTGAAAAGTTTCAGCTGAGAGACCTGCAGTCATTCTAATATTCTTCCCCTTGTAGTTTATGATTTTCATATGTCTGGCTGCTTGCAGAATTTTTTCCTTCATATTGACTTTGGCAGAGTTAATTACAATGTGTCCAAGAGATGTTTTATTTGGATTGAGTTGTGCTGGTGTTCTGAAACTGACTGCTATCTGAATTTCTGTATTCAGTACTATTATGTACTAATAGTACTCAGTACTATTATGAAACCAATATATAAATCACCCACACTTTCATATGAAAGGTAAAACACAGCTACAACTGAGGATGAAGGAGGGGAGAGGAGGATGAGTAGAGGGGAGGGGGGGAGGCTGACTGGAAGGAGAGTAAATGGTGAGACCTCATCTATTGCATATTGCAAGGGTATATGTTAAATCTATTAAGAGTAGAGTATAAATGTCTTAACAAAATAATTAAGTGAGGTGAACTGGCTATGTTAACCACTTTGATGTAAGCATTCCAAATTGTATATAAAATCAGCACATTGTACCCCATAAATGCATTAATGTATATAGTTATGATTTAATAAAAAAA